>JAMJFZ010001249.1:9255000-9355000 GCA_026225945.1 Cricetomys ansorgei | reverse complement strand
GGTGCGGGTCAAGATTTGCTTGGGCTGGACGATTTAATTTGCCAGGCTGCTGGGCCTGTCAGAGATTTCTACAGCAGCCACTGGGGCCCTTGTGAAGCCAAACAGCACAGGAAGAAAATGAATTCCTGGATCAATTCCTCTGTTTGGAGAATTTAACTTGTGCTCAGTTGAACAAAGAGTAAGAAAGACAAAAAGGAAGGAAGGAGCCTAGCGACCGAGGCCGTCACGGGAGACTGGTCCAGAAAGCCGAGGCCAGTGTCTGTGTTCCCCATCAGAGAGCCAGTGGCCCCTACAACCAAGCCTGACTTAGAAAGAACCCCAGAACCACGCTCTTCCTCCTTCCCCACCCCAAGCTCTGCTCTCCCTCTCACAGGGACAAGATGGTAAAGCCACCCTGCAGAGGGAGGTGCTGGGGTTCAGATGTGCTGCACCCTAAGGTTCCCATGTTGGGGGCTAAGATGTACTGGACCTTTAAGAGGTAGGGCCTGGTGCTCTGGTCTCTGGGAGCTCCACACTAGGGAGAATTAAGAGTTCAAAGGCTCCTTTGTAGATAGGCTGGTATAAAAGACCAAGCCCCTTCCTGATTTCTTGTCTCTCCTTTTGTCTTGGGGTCCCTCTCCTTGAAGACCATCTTGCCATGCTCTAATCCACTGCAGAACGCAGGAGTGCTTGCCAAGGACAACGCACCACACAGCCTCTAGTGTGGCGTCACCACAGCGAGGCTGGGATCCCAGAGGCCTGAGAACCCTGGGAGGTCTGCCTTGCTTTCCTGGAGGGTGGGAGTCAGGACTGGCCTCAGAAGGGAAGAAGCCTGGCTGTCTCATACCTGTTTGGTTTCTGCTTAAGGCTGTTTTCCCAAAGCGTCCCCGCTAAGTCCTGTTCCCTGGCTTCCCTTAGCTTCCCTGGGGTCCTCACTAGGAACACTTCCAGGGTGGATCCCTGGGGAAGCCGAGGAATAAGTCAACATGGCAAATAGCTCTGTGGCACAATTCCGAGTTACAACAGATGTTTAATGGCTGTTTAAAATGGTGACATAAGGGGACAGGGGGTGAAGGGTCTGCGCACAGTCGGGTCATTTCTGCGAAATTTCTTTGGGCCCGAAACTCTTTCCAAAGCCTCCACTCTTGTCCACGACTGTGCAACTCTGGAAAGGCCTGGTGTCACAAAATCTTAAGTCTTGAAAAAAGTCACATTGCTCAGAGGTGACCCTCCCTGGTGCTCAGGAGCCTGCAGTGAAGACACCCCGGGCTCCTGACCTCCTTCTTTGATTCTGTATTCACGTTTTAATCAAGCAAGTTAAAGTCATCAGTGTGCCCTGAGGGCCCGTGACACTGGGCACAGCCGAAATCTCATAAATATATTAGGGGATCTGTGCGATGAGAGGGTGGGGGCCTCTGCGCCACATTCTCTGTAAATGCTGCACTGCGCCCTTGGTCAAGGTGAGGCTCGATGGCAGGCCAGATAGAAGGCTCTTGCAGGTCACTGCTGTGGGTCCTCAGAAGGAGGGAATTGTGGCCAGGCCTGGATACACTGCTGACAGTTCTGGTCTGGCTTCAAAGAACAGCAGCCCAGGGTAGTACGCTCAGCTGCCTGATGTGTGGATACACACAGCAGCTCAGCCTCAATGGTGAGGACCAGCCGCATCACCTACAAAAAGAATTGTAAAGTTCAGATACATCTTCACGGTCGGTAGTAGTCTAGACGTGGCAGTTTTATTGTGGAGATGATTGCATGCTACATTGCTTTGTTGGCAGGGCTCCAACAAACAGCAGCGTACAAGCAAAAAAACACCGACTCCTCTGCAAAGAAATGGTGTATCAGTCAGTCATTGCCACGCTGTGCTGAATAACAAACTGCCCCGCGACTGAATGCTATTGTGTCAGCCTGCTTTTCTCATTCATGTGTGGCAGGCGGGTCAGTTGCGGATGACCTAATCTGGACTGGGTCAGTTCACATCCGGTGCGTGGGTGGGGTCGTTCCTTTGTGACCATGCAACATTTTGGGGAAGGGGTGACATTGTATGCTATTTGCGATGACTCTTCCTTTAGGTACGCGCTGCACAGATGACTGTCTGTGTGTGTGTGCTGGTGTACGTGTGCGCACAGGTGTGTGTGCTTGTATTTGAGTTTGCATTTGCAGGGCAGAGCTCAGCCTCAGCTTTTGTTCTTCAGGAGTCATCCATGTTGTTTTATGAGACAGAGTCTGTCCCACAGTGGCCAGGGAATCCCCCTTTAGCCTGATCTGGCTGGCCGGCAAGGCCTCTGTCTCCCCAGCGCAGGGATTTGAAGGGTATGCCACCGTGCCCAGATTTTCACGTGGGTTTTTGGAAACAAACGCAGGACCCCGCTCTCGCACAGTAGGCTCTTTACTGACGGGGCCATCACCATCGCCTCTTGCCTGTCTCTGCACGGCAAACGGTCCTTGCTTTTGAGTTGAGGAAGTACCGGCAATGGGCTTTGTCAACCACAAATCCTTCTCAGAAGAATGAAACTGTCTCCTAGGCAGTGCATCTTTAAAAAACATGTCATTTGGGATATGATCATGTCCTATGGAACACACACTTGATTAAAGTGAACAATTAAGAGGAATTCAATAAATTCATAGAGTTGGAGAAATATCACCACAGTGCAGGTTGAGATCATGGTAGCAATGACTGTTAGGTTGCTTGAGCCATGAGTGGGAAGACTGGTACCACGTCCATTCAGACCCCCAGCTGAGGTGTGGCGAGTGGTGCTCAGTCAGCGGTGACTTTGAAGATATCTGTGACTAGGACAGCAGAAGCCAGAGGCACCGCTCAGCAGCCTAAGTGGGGTTCCCTACTGGAGCACAGAGGACCTCTCCAACAGCCGGGACACTGAGCAGCCTCACCCCTACACAACTGACAACGCCCCACAGTTACACAGATGAACCCTCCTCTATTCTGACCTCTCACCTCTCGTGTACTCTAACACCTTCCCAGACTGTGTGTTATGAGGGAGCGAGGGGTGGGAGGTTTGGAATCCCAGGTGAGGGTCTGACCACCTTGCCTGCCCTGCCTCATCCTGATCCTGGTGAGGATAGTCGAGGGTATTAGTCAGGGATTCCCAGACGTCTGTTCTACCCGGGTACCCCGAGAGCAAGGCTGCCTTTCCCCTCCTGCACATGAAGGTTCAGATCCCGGGGGTCCTGGTTGAGGGAGCTAGTGTCCCCAGGACACTGTCAAGAGCTGTGCACACCGTAACTGACGGCTGCCCCACTCCGTTTCCTGCACATCCGAGGGACCGCATCAGACAGGAAGCAGTGCACAGATCCCGGGTCTTCCGCCTCCTCCGGCCACTCTGCGTTTCCGTGGCCATGGCGGGTTTCAGCTTGAACCCTGCTCCATCTGCAGAGCTCATTAGAAGTGAGAAACTGCTTTTAAACCAGCAAGTGACAAATTCCCTTCTCTGTGCAGGAGCCAGAGGAGTGGGTCACCACGGGTCGCCACTGTTTAGAGCAATCACGGAACGCGCAGCAGGCGATGCCCTGTTGCTTGTGGACAGCAGCCCAATCGGGAGTTACTTAATCATGGGACTGAGCATCCACACCTTCCCGCTCCACAGAAACGTAAGTATCTGGTTCTAGAACAAATATCTGAAGATTTTAGCTGCCAGCGGATGTTGATCCATTCCCGAGTCCCTTCTCCAAATCGATAGTGTGTGGCCCAGACTGCCGGCTCAGGGAACAGAAACGTGGCCTCCTGTTTCTCTCACAGGCAACTGTGGGGATGGAGACGCTGGCTGCAGGGTGCGCCCTCTCCAGCGCCTGCAGGCGCAGAGCCAGAGGCTCCTGAAGGTGCCATACCTACGAGGACACAAACTTCACCTAAGCAATTTTAAGTCGGTGTTTAATGAGAGCCACGCCATTCACAGAGACGTCAAGCTGTGACCCAGCGAGGAGACACCGATTTAGGCTTACTAAACATACCACCCGATTTTTTTAAAAGTACTTCATGCCACATAAATTAGGCTGCCATTGAGATAATTGGATCCTTGTGGCTCTTAATTTTTCACAGATACACTATTTTGAAAATAAGTCATAAAACATCATCTCTGAATGCGAAAGTTAATCTGCATTGACTGTATCTCTGCACTTGGAGGCCCCTGTATGTATGTCTTGAACATCATCCAGAGAGATGCTGCCTCAACGCCTGTCAGGACTTCAGTTTGCAGACTCCACCGTCAGCCTGGGCAGAAGCAGGCCTTTGGCTGTCAGTCATCTTCTGAGGAATGGACATGTCCGAATATTCCACGGGTCCATAATGGATTGGAATTGTTGCTCCAGAGAGCATTCTCTCCCAGGCCAGAGCGGGATTGTGTTTCACATTTGCAATGAACTAAGCGAACGTAGAGTAGATGCGATATCTCAACGACCATTCTCCGCAAATGAATAGGCTCCTGGGATCTAGAAAGAAGCTGGTGGCGTGCTTCAATAGAAAAATAAAAGTGTGCTTTTCCTTTTCAAAAAGATTTTTTTTTTTTTTGGCTCGGAGGTAGCATAAACGTCAGTACAAAACAAATAGCAAGACACGCTTCTGTGTAGAATTCGGCTTTAAAACGCTGATGTTTGCTCTCTTCCAAGGGGGCACCAGACTCCGGGCTCTCAAATAGCTAATGTCAAAACTGCGAGTAATTCCAAATGACCAGCTAACCAAGCAGATGCCTTGACAGGAAAATAAAACAGTGGTTGAGCATCAAGTGAAACATCACCCCAAATCCATCTCCTCTGCTTGCCGCCATTGCGCCCTCCTCCACCCCCGTGGCGTTTCAGCAGAGATGGCGCTGAGGGAGGGGTGCTAGCCATGTGACCGGTAAAGATGCTTTGTGATTACACCATGTTAAGTAAGCCATGACTTATGGCAAGAAGGGACCGTGGAGCCTGCGAGGCGGTAGCGTAAGAGCAGGGTCGAGCCAGTCGAGGCCCTGGCGGATCTTCCTGTCACCTTCCGCTTGAAAAGTAAACTCCTCAGAGCACTCTTTGGGTGGATTGCAGCCATCAGAGTAGGAAACAACACATTCCAAAGACAGTCTCCAAAATGACTGGCTAGAGACACTGCTTTGCCTCTGGTAGCTGTCAGACATCCGCAGAGCTTTGGGCTTCGGACACTCTGCCTTCCTGTCTTGAAGTCAAGTCTCTAACAGCTGGAGAGGTCACTGTTTGGTTGGGAATGGCTGAGCTAGATGCCATGTGGGGTTCTTGTGGCCACCGCCAGCATGCGCAACACAGATCTTCTTCTATGTAAGGTCACCCAGCAAAGACACACGGCTTGAGCAGGTCTGAGCGTGCCAGGGCCCCTGTGTGTCTTAGCAGCTGCTTGTGCTCTGCTGGCCCCAGAGCACCCTTCTAGCAGCTAGACTCTGGAACTCAAAGTGTTTCCAGGTCTTTAGGGGGAGTCGTGCCTTGTGGAGATATGCTCTCCCTTGAAACAGAAGCTTGGGACTGTGAGCAGGCCACACTATGTGAGGCCTGCAATGAAAACCTGACCCCAAGATGTGGTAATGCCTTGAAAACGGCATTTTCTAGGGGCACAAGTGGAAGAGAAATCTAAGCTACCACTTAGGACTGAATGCTTTTAGTTTCTGTCACATAGGCTCTCACTCCATATCCGAACTCACACCCCACCCTGCCTCTACCTCCCCAGTGTGATGGTTACAGACAGACATTCGTGGACTCGTTACTTATCTTGTTGCTGGGACAACACCCTACAAAAGCAACTCTAGGAAGGAAGAGTTGATCTGGGCTCATAGTTCTAGGGTGAAGCCTGGCCCAGCAGGGTGTGCCCAGCAGCAGGAGCTTGAACTTGGGGGGGTTCAGCTCCTTTCCCCACTTTATACAGTCTCAGTCTATGGAAAGGTGCACCCCACATTCAGGGTGGGTCTTCCCACCTCAGTAAACCTAGACTAGACAGCTCTTCATGCTCAGAGGTCTCAACAAGGTGGCTCTGCCTCCTACCAAGAAGACAGCAGTACTAACTACCACAGTGCCTTTTGCTTGCTGGTTTTAAAGACATTTCCAAGATGGTCTCCCTGGTTCTTATGTGTCTCTAGATGTCCTTGTGACACACCTATTGTGAGAAGACACACATATAGCCATGTGTCTCTAGCCATGCCTGTGAGAGCAGTTGTTACCGATAGCCCTTTAAGAATGTGGCAACAGAAAGCCCTGTTCTGCAACATTGCCAGAGCTTTGGCATCACGTGACCACCTCCTGCCTGTGTTCACCATCCTGCTTTTATTTGCAGGGTGTCTTCCCTTGTCTTCCAGTGACACTGGCACAGCAACACGGGCCCGTGTTACAAATGGTGTCAAGAAAGGATAGAAACGATCCGTGGAGCACATCAGGAAAGGGGAGGGAAGTGGTCAGCTCCCTCAGGCTGCCCTTGGCGGACGCTACACATAGGGCAAGGTGACTGGATTCCATGGCACGCTTAATTGGTCACCATCAATTATCCACTCTCCTCTCAGTTTCCTGTCACAGCCTCTTCCTCGAGCCTCACTGAACCATTGTTGAGATCTGCATGGATGCATGACCCCGAGCACCCACCACGGAGAGGAAAGCCGGCGCTGCCAACATGGCTGCTCTTTGGTTTGCCATGTGAAGAATTCAGTGTCAGAATCAAAATGATTTTCCCTTTCCCCCCTGAGGGTGTCCCTCCTTCAAGACCACCCCACGCCTGACCTTCACTGGACCTTAGTTAAAAGCGGGCTTGTTTTCAGGCTGGCATGCGTGGGCTTCTGTTGCTGTCGGTGGTGCTTTTCAAGCCCTGGAGCTGGCGGTGCTGTGCGCGTCCCTCTTGCTCGTGTTGCTTGGGGTGTACGCGGCAGCCTGACGACATTGCCTTTGAGTGTGTTGTTTTCAAAGGGTGGAACACGCCACATAGGACTTTTTCCCCAGCTTGTCACACAGGGACAGGTTAATCTATGATCACTGGCGGGAGCTGAGATGAGAGGCTGAGATGACCCCGGCCTGCTTGTGCTCACTTCCCCAGAGGCCACCAGAGCTTCTCTGCCTCCCAGCCCCGGAGCTCTAGGTTGGTCCTCATTCAGGGCATGGACTGACGTGACACAGGGCATTTGGCCACTGTTGTCATAAGGAGGCTCCCACAGACCCTGCAGGCCAGTCTGCCACACCCAGGGCATTGCATTTCACTAGTCTGAATGATGATCCTCTCTGACTCTCTGGATCCAGAGGCGTGTCCCTGGCCACCACTCCTGCATCGTGAGACACCTTTGATGTTGGTATCCTGGCTGTCTCAAAAAGAAAGGGGCAGGGAAGCTGTGAGCTGATGGAAAAGACCAGAGAGGCCGTGGATGAGGTGGAAGGGGGCTGCCTCCAGCTTTCCTTACATTACCCTACTCCCCAGAGTCAGGAACAGCGACACATGGAGTCTGGGGTTGGGGCTAAAGTCCGAGCACAGACCCAGATGACTGGTGGCTACTGTGATCACTGAAGGCTCCTGCTGAGTGACCTGGGAATGGTGGGCTGTGTACTGGGGAAAGGGGCACAGACATGTGTACTGGGGTGTGTATTGGGGAAGGGGCCACAGATGTGTGTACTGGGGTATGTACTGGGAAAGGGGCTGCAGATGTGTGTACTGGGGAAGGGGCACAGACCAGACGTGTGTACTGGGGAAGGGGCTACAGACGTGTGTACTGGGGAAGGGGCACAGACCAGACGTGTGTACTGGGGAAGGGGCTGCAGACATGTGTACTGGGGAAGGGGCACAGACCAGACGTGTGTACTGGGGAAGGGGCTCCAGACGTGTGTACTGGGGAAGGGGCACAGACCAGACATGTGTACTGGGGAAGGGGCTGCAGACGTGTGTACTGGGGAAGGGGTTGCAGACGTGTGTACTGGGATCAATTGCAGGACAAAAACCCTCTTATGAGTGGCTCCCACTGCCCTGTGTTCCAGTCCCTGCTGAGGCCACTTGGTTTGCTCTAGATAAGTGGGTGTCGAGAGGTGATTTTCTCGACATTCCAGAAGGCAGTGCATGCCTGTGTTGTAGCAGACAGAGATGGGAGGCTGCGTGAGCCCGTCTCATCCCGTGGTTGGTCACATGTGAGGAAGCCTGTGCGCTCACGTCTCCATTGAAGGTTCTCTTTCTTTCACTGACATGTTCTGCAGAGGAACGGCGTCCTCTGCCCTGCCCCCCTCCCCCTCCTCACTCTCGCGTTCACTGGTACATTCCATGCTTTGAGTCATGCACCCACAAACCAGTGTCTATATTATCCCCACTTAGGGAAACTGAGGAACTTAAAATTAGATATTTTACAACCCAGATCAGAGAGCCAGGGAGTCACAGGGCATTCCTGGGGAGCTTGGGCTCCACATCCTGAACCCTTTGCTGGCACTGTCTGGGCTCTTTTGAAAGGTGGGCTGATTTGGGGGGAACACTGGCTACAGATGGAAGACTGGTCCTTGAGAAGGGCCTCTAAGTGACGAAGCTCAATTCCCACTGCCAGGAAGATGGAGGAAAATGGAAAATCCCCAAGTGGTGTTCAATCCCCTCTCCAGTGAGTTATTGCCCATGCAGAGTAAACCTCGACGCAGCAGTGGGGATGGTAATTAGGTCTCCGATCCTTCTAAATCCAGAGGAGAGAGGAGGCTGCAATGCAGGCTCATTGACCAGCGGCACAGACCAAGGTTTTGTGCTGACTGGTCTCTAGGTGGACCCAGAGGAGCCTCCACTATTTCAACGTCCGAAGGGGAAACCGGCTCTAGCTCACTGCTACTGTTTAGAAAAGGAGGTCGAGCCCCAGGCTGACAGATGGAAATATTAGAGGTGTTGAAGGATTTTCCTGTCCAGTGGCTGCCGGCTCACGTGTTTTTCTAATGAGCTTCATAGAGGGAGGTAGGGCTGAAGCCGTCTCAAACCTCCACTCACCAGGCACCCGGTGGTCACACAGGACACCGACCATACCAAAATTTATTAGCAAACATCCTGTACAATCACTAGGATACCCCTCTCTCAGCCTCCTCCCTGGAGGATCTGTCCAGCCATCTCCAGCATCCCTCCTAATTGCCACAAGCTCTGCTGTCGAGAACAAGTACACAGTGGGCACCCAATACACGCTTGCCAAATGAATTGTGTCTAGTGCATTGTTCAAAGTGGTCCTTTATTGATTGTTCATCCTCAAGATTTGAGGATAAGCAACTTTATTAAGAGCCGCGCAATATGTGGAGAAATTCCTGTCTCCCTGTAGGCTTGATTTTCACCACAAGTAATAAAGCTATTTAAACCAGCGGCTGGTTTGTAGAATGGCTTTTCAAGGTGGGTAGAAGCCAATGCCATGTGAGCTTCCTGGATGGATGGGCTCTCTGGTTACTGGGAAGTTCTGGGAAAACATTGTTCTGTTGTTGTAAGAAACACAATGGCTAAAATAACTTTGGTGAGGAAAGGGTTCGTTTCCTCTTACCCTTCCAGGTCATAGTTCCTCACTGAGGCAAGTCAGGACAGGAACTCAAGCCGGAGCTCAAAGCAGAAACCATGGACGAATTTTGCTTGCTGGATTACTCATAGGCTCAGCTTAGCTAGCCTATTTATATAGCCCAGAACCTAGGGAATGGCACTGCCCACAGTGAGCTGAGCCTGCTTACATTGATTAATAATCAAGACAATCCCTACAGACTTGGCCACAGGCTGATATGATCTAGGCAACCCCTTAATTGAGACTCCCTTCTCAGGAGGTTCTTGCCAGTTCCTCTCCCAGAATTCTTCTCCGTGCTCCAAATTGACTCTTGCTTTCTCTGCCCATGGCATGTTCTAGAACACTACATCTGTCCCATTCTTGGGGACACATGCACGTGTGAGCTTATGTAAGGCCTAAGGTCTGAGCCCATTACTCAGTTCCAACCCACAGCCTAATTTCTCATGATCTGAGAGCTAAGAGCGGTTTGACAGTTTCGTTGGACCCCATAGACTTACAGACTAATTGAGCAGGTAGTTTATAAAATCCTGCATAATCAGCCCTATTTCCCACATGGGCTATACACATGCTTTCCTCTATCAATATATTTGTGCGGTATAACAGATTAACCAATAAATACCACTACCTTTTGATGACGTTGCATCCATTTACATAAAGGTTGGTTTCCACAGTGCAGTCCACAGAGCTGGACAAATGGATCCTGACAGGCTCCACAGTCATAACCCCACATGACAGTACCGCCATTTAGAGCGCTGTGGTTCACTTAACCAAGAAACCAGGAGCCAAAACCTCAAGGTCTGTGGAAATCTCACGCGTTAAAATCTCAGAATCCACGGTTTTACTGGATCCCCATCACTTCGACCTTGCCTGTCTGCTCACGGCAATGGCCTGCGGAACTGCAGCTGCCGATCTGCAAGATTAGCAGGATCCCTCGCTACTTTGGTTGGTACAGAACAATTGGCTGACCTCTCATCGGTTCTGGACTCAAGATAGTCCCTCTAGGTACTTATGAGGAGACATAGACATAGTTACAGTCACTTGTCTCTGTGTCCTGATAGGACACACAGCCTCTTGGGGTGCTGGCAAATGTTGGTCATCAACATTCTCCAGGACCCTGGAGCCCTTTCCACCATTGTTTTCGCTGATGAGTTGTTACTATGTCTTGATGTTTGTCAGATAGCATCATTCTGATAGGAGATGCATATGGAGCCTTCTCCTAGCTCCTGGGAGGTCACCCCTGAACCCCTGGAGAACCCCCACCAGAGGAAGAAGATATCTTCTTGACCTTGGCACCTTGGGCCATACAGTATCATCCCAACCTCTGGAGACACTGGAGATGAAGGTCAGCCATGCGGGGGTCAGCTCCATCTGCAGGATGGACCTACGGTCAGCAGCCTGAACATCAAGACTCAGAAAGCTTCCCCAGATGGAGACTGACACACACGTGTTGTCACGCATCATTGCTGGAAAACCAGACCGCGGAGTCCTCGTGGCTCTACCAGGAGATAACCACTGAACGCCGGACATGGTGTTCCCTCCTGGCTCACTTCCCTCTATGTCTTTCACTCTGATTAACCACAGCCAGGAGAGTAGCTGTGCTTTGTCAGCACAGAGAACCAGTACACAGGTTCTCCTGTGTGGAGCCTCCAGTCTCTGCAAGATACGTTTGCAGCGAGATCTTCGAGGCCCCCAGGTCTTGGGGGGACAGCCTCTGGAATGGGGGTGAGTTACTTAGATTGCCTTTGTCTTCATGATCTTCTCAAGTAGTGGCTGCCTTCTTTGGGCAGGACTGTGGCAGAAGAACCAACTAGCTCATCAAACCTGAGGGTGATCTAGAGGTCCACCCCCTCCTCTAAAGAAAGATGGTGGCCGACGGTGTTACCGAGGTGTGAACCTAATCACATTTTCAGCCATTCCTTGGGTGAATGGAGGAATTCTCAAACATATGGACTTCTCTACCGTGGGTGCCATGGGTGTGTGACCCCCCTTCCCATAGCTTCCCCTTCTCCAACCTTCTTCTGCTGACTGCGTTGTGAGTGGCCGAGGCCCCACCCTTCCTTACTTCATTTTATTTCTGCCCTTGCTTTCCTGAAGTAGATGTTTCAATCTCCCATTAAAACTGAAGAAACAAGGCCAAGAGGAGCGAGCGCCAGCCCTGAACGCCAAGGTCAACCTGGCGCTGAGCCGGTGTGGCCAGGGAGAGCTTGTTTGCTTGTTTTGTTTTTTCTTTTTTTCTTTTTTTCCTTTTCAACTGTAGATTAAGTCCCACTGTTTCTTGGATAAGAAGCAAACTTCAGTCTTTTTTTAGTAAAGATTTATTTTGACCAAGTGTGACAAGGAAAAGGAGTTTCAAATGAGGTTTTGAGGTTCACATTTGAAGAGGTTTGTAAAAGCAAGATAAAAATATGAAGTTTTCGGTTCCAATTAGAACTGGATGTTAGAATGAATCGGTATCAGGTCACCGTGACCCATGAAGCTCAGCTCTTCTCTTCCTGAGAAGCCTTTCTGTGGTTGTTGCCTGTGCTGAAAAGATTTTTTTTGTAAAACCTGGAAAATGCAAAGGAGCGAAATCTCATTTAAGGTCATTTCCCCCACTTTGTTCATGAGGGACGGTAAGGTGTGATGAAATTATTTTAATAAGCAGTCTCTGTCCCAGCCCCAGGAAAGAGAAGTCTCTGCCAGGTGAAGCCTCAGCTCAGAGAAACAGCCTCGTGAACTCCACTGACACAGCTTCTGGTTTGACGTATGTGACACTTGCATTAAGGTGGTTTTGAAATTCCCGAGATATTTGTGAATGGCCTCTTGGGGTCACAAGTTTTTGGACTTGACTTTCCACGGAGAGGGCTGGTGAGGTGGCTCTGCCAGTGAAGCCAGCTGCCCCCTGCCACCTGCCACCTGAGCTTGAGCTCCAGGTCCCCCATGGTGAAAGAACAGAACTGGTTTCTGAAAGTTGACTCCCACAGTGCTCTGGGGCACACACACACCTTCACACATACACACACACACACACCTTCACACATACACACACACTCATACACACATGCACAAACACACAAACACATACACACAAATACAGACACAAGCACAGAGATACGTACACATTTACACACGCACACATACAGAGACACACATGGACCCACACACAAAGACACATTCACACACACATATTACACACACACACACACACACACACACTGCATGGCAGAAGAAGAAACTGAAACCACTGATCTGTGTTTGTTCATCTGTAGTCATACTTTCCTTCATCTGAAAACATTCCACTGTTTTGTGTCTGCCCTGCTTAAACTCTTGCTCAATCGTGCCTACATTTGGCCCGTTTTTATGGAGAACCTCTTTGGCCTGTGTGCTCGACTCTTCATTATCGTTCCAGCGATGTGTATGTAATTACTTCATTTGGCAATCACGTCTGCTTTGTTATTTCTCTATTTCCAAATGAAATGGCGCGATCCACAGCACACCCTTCTTACCTGCCGTGCCCATGGATAGCACCATCTCCTTGGCGCTCACATCCGCGTTTCTTAGAAATGTCCAGTGTCTTAGCAGAAAGGTTTGAGAGGCCAACTTGGAAAGGGTGTTGACCTATGCCTACCATGATCTTCTATGGCTTCACTATGTCTAGGACTGGAGAGGGACCTGCAGAATCTCAAGTTGACCCCCACACTTAAGAAATTGCACCCTCAGGACTAGTGAGATGGCTCAGTTGAGTTCACCTCCCATCACACTTGTAAAAACTCAGCTGTGGGGACACAGGCCTGTATTCTCAGCACTGAAGAGGTGGAGACAGGAGGATCTCAGGATTGCTGTCCAGCCAGCCTAGCCCAATCGGTGAGCTCCGGGCTCAGCGATAGACCGTGTCTCAGAAAATGAGTTACATAGCAATCAAGGAAGACACGCGATGCCCACCTTTGGCCTTGACATGTCCTCACATACAGACGTACAAGAAATGGTATCTTTCAAACGTGACTGGTTTGTCTCTGGAACGCCTCTGCCGAAGGCTGTATGCTGAAGGCTTGGTCCCCAGCTGAGGTAATGTTGGGAGGAAGTGGAATCTTTAGGTAGTTGGGACCCAGTGGGAGAAAATTGGGTCATTGGAGGCATAGCCTTGGAGGGAATATTGAAGTCCTGGCTCTCCACACCATCTTTCTCTCTCTTTCCTCTGTCTTTCCACTGCCACGGAGCAGGGAATGTGCAGTCTCACATATGCAACCAGGATGCTCTGCCTGCACAGAAACATCCGCTGTCTTGGACCAAATAACCCTTCTTTATAAGATGACTGTCTCAGTTCTATCATAGAGTCTGTAGATATTCACCAGTAGCTTCTAAAACCAGGTGCCTTGCAAAGAAGATTCTATGGTCTCTGTGGGGACACAAACGGTAAATTACATGAACCGTTCTAAGTGCTTAGCGGTCACGTGCAGAAAGGATCAGCACTCTGCTGAGCAGCTGTCTGTGGCAGTAGGCACGGTGACCTAGGCTCGCTCTGCCTGGTCCCAGAAAGGGAACCAAGAATCTGGGTGGCCTAGAGGGAGCCACCTTCCCTCCCTCTCTCTTCCCATCCCTCTCTCTTCCCACCTCGTCTCTCTTTTCCCCTCCCCTGGCCTTCCCTTCCTCTCTCTTCCCATCCCTCTCTCTTCCCCACCTTCCCTCCCTCTCTCTTCCCACCCCTCTCACTTTTCCCCTCCCCCTGGCCTTCCCTCCCTCTCTCTTCTCCCACTTCCCTCCCAATTTCTTCCTACCCCTCTCTCTTCTTCCCCTCCCCCTGACCTTTTCTCCCTCTCTCTTCTTCCCCCCTACCTTCTCTCCCTCTCTTCCCATCCCTCTCTCTTCTTCTCCTCCCCCTGGCCTTCCCTCCCTCTTTGACAACACAACTGACCTGAACATATCTTAGATACCAGCCAGAAGAACTGGTTGAGAGAAACTGGACCCTCTGACCAATGTCATCAGGGCAAGATCCTGAAGACCGAGTGCTCCCCAAGAGCCATTTGCTTCTATGGAAAAGGGTTTGCCCTCTGTATGTGCATTTGCCAATATAGCAGTCCACCTCAGCACCAGAGCCAGCAGCCTGAGCAGACATCGCCTGCTAAGAAGAAACCCACTTTGGGTACTAAGGAGAGTGGGGACATAGACGGACATGTTGGACACCTTACCCCACTCTGCACCCCTCTCTGGAGGGGTCCCAGCAGCACACAGGCTGCTGATCCATGCTGTCAGCCTCCAGTTCACCTTCAGCAGAGGAGATATTGAATTTGCAAAGCAGCTCAGCGACCTCCAGGCCCTGCACCTGCCATCAGATGCCCTCCACATACAGATAACCTTACAGGACCGGAGAATTTCCCATCAGCGTTACAAAGAGGATCAGATCTCGTGATAGAAGAATAATTTACGCTACAATAAAGCCAAATAAAACCCAATTGGGTGGGATGAGACCCCCAGAAATTATGTTCACAGTGAAATACAGAAGAGAACTAATTACCCTGGGGCAGTGTTCCATTTAGGTAGAATTCTACAGTCAATTAGTATTCCATTTAATTGTACAATTAATGAACACATAAATTAAATTCATAGCTTATTTCTACCACTAAATTACTTATTTGAAATGCTTCTTTGGAAAAAATAAGCACCTCAATGCACACATTATTAAAATGACTTAGCAGACTGTATTCTGGGCTGCTTTTAATTGTAAAACAATCCATCTACCACTGGCGGGAAGCTGCCTGCCATACAGGGAGCTGGGTAATTCAATTTCATCTTATCAAGTGAACAGGTAAGCATCTCCCTGGCTAGCACAGAGTCCTCCAGGCAGATCCCAACTTCCATCGCAGATCGTACATCACCCATCACACACAAAGGCAGTGCCCAGAGCAGAGGCTTCAGGAGAACCCTCTAGGAGACACAGCCACACTGGACACCCACATGGCTCACTCCCGGCTTCTGAGTTTCCCCAGGCCTTACTCGCCCATGCACAGGAGTTGAAGTAATGACAGTAAATCACATCTCTGGGGTTGTGGCACTCCTACAGCTCCCCAGGAAGTCCCTCATGGAAACATCTAGAAGCATGCGGGTGGGTGGCCCTCAGCTATGTTCACAGACAGGACTCTTCCAGCGAGTTCTGATGTTGCTGTTTGTGGCACCCTGGGAGCCTCCAGAAGCCATATTGGAGCAATGCTGGCTCTCACCCAGCTGCTACGGCACGAGAGCCGTTAAGAGTTAAGATGTCCTATGGCTGAGAGTCGGTATTTCCCAGCAGAGGAGGCTGAGGGCTTGCAGAATCAGTGAGGTGACTGAATTCAACAGACCCGATATCACCTTGGACAAAACACTGTGTCTCCTTTCCTTGACCTTGGATGGAGAGGTCATGTGGGAACTGGGAGCATGGGGACCAGTGGGTTTCCTGGGAGTGACGAAGACAGTTGCGATGAAGGTCAGAATTGTTTGGTTGTTCTAAGGACGTTGGACTGTGTCTGAATAGTGTCAGAAAGTATAAGTGCCAGCAAACCAAAGGATGAAGGTGACTTCACAAGACAAGTGCCCCGAGGGCTTGTGGGAGTAATGTGGGAACAAGCTGGTCATGAAGTTCCTCTCACTAGCGCTTCTGATCCCCAAGGTGCTTTGGTCTGCTTTTCAAATGATGGGGAGTCATCCATGTTAACAGAGATAGACTTGCACTCTGGCCTTGGCACAAACGGCTCTCCCTGTGTCTGAGGACATCTCAGAGCGCATAAGAACATGTTAAACAGCAAGGCAGACTGTACTTAAGACTGTCACAGCAGAGAGATGCCGCTCACCCTACTGAAGCAGGAGGGGGAATCAGCAGAGTTTGTGGAGGAGACTGGGGGGCATCAGAGGAAGAAAGGGCTGACTAGTGGGATGCACTTGAGGCATTGACTGATCGGAGCATGCAAGGCACTGGTCAGCGTGAGGCCCTGGGGCTAAGACGCGCCTCAGTGCTCTAGCGCTCAGCTAGTTAGTGTGTGGGCACGGGTTCCATCCCCAGCTCTGCAGAGACACAGACACTGGGAGAAGGCACGCTGTCGGTCTCCTGTCTCTTTAGCCTTCCACAGAGGCTTCTCCCGGGACAAAACCTGTTGAAGCTCCATCAAAACAAAGTGAGCTTCGGGTTCCTAGCCATCCTCAGTGGGCTCTGGGATACAGGCTGGTGACCTGGGGACACTGTTCTCACAGCCCCGTGGCACCAAGGACAGCACTCATCTCTGGGACAATCAAATTCCAGCTCTAAACCTCAGAGCCCTAAATTCTCAGCTGTGATCTCAGCCGTCACCGGTCCTGTGACTAGACGCCTCTTACAGGAGTCTTATCGGAGCTTCAGCTTAATTCAAATTATAATGGGCTAAATCACCGCCGCCCGCAATCCTTGTTTATTGAATTTTGTATGATCCGTTTAATTTAGACCCTCCCTTCTCTGAAGGTAAAGCCTATCGGAAATCCGTCTCTTTATCCTTTCGTGGCCTAATTTACGCTTTCCCCTTTAGCTCCTCCACCCGCCTTAGTGCTGCCATGGCCTCCGAGGGTCCAAAGGCAGAAGGCGGGCCCGGGAAGATTAACTTTCTTATTGCTTTATTTTGTATGCTGTCCAGCGCAGCAGATGGTACCCACCTCTGCAGCCCCTCCCCTGAAACTCTCCTGCTCAGCAACACGTTACTCACGCTGACTCAAAAGAGAAAAAAGTTCCGGTGGTGTACTCTGGATTGGGGAAATGTCTTTAACAATGGAATGCATAAAGAACAGCACAGGGTAGGGGACGTTGGGGAGATGTCTCAGTGAAGTGCTTGGCACACAATCCTAAGAACCAAAGTTGGATCTAAGCGCCATGTAAAAGCTGGGCAGGGCCTTTAGTCCCAGCACTGGGGAAGTGGAGGCAGCCATCTCTGAGGTTTGCTGGCTAGCCATTCTAGCCTGACCGGAGAGTTGCAAGCTAATGAGAGCCCTTCTGGAAGGAGGTAGACGGCATTTCTAAGGGTAGTACTTGAGGTTGTCCTCTGGCCTCCACATACACACGTCCACCCGCACGGACGCTAACATGCATATACACAAGTAAACGCTCATTTAGAACCAGGCTCGGGTACTTGACTCTAAGGGCGCATCTGTTGTCTATAGCTGCCATGTGAGCAAGAAAGACAGGAGACATTTTCATAGACACAAAACCTGCCGCTCCTCAGCAGAGGGAACAGCATGTTTGGCAAGTGCCATCCTGGACAGATGAACCCCAATAGTCTGATTGCAGGCCTTTATATTGATTCAGAAGCCCCAACTCTCCCCATTCAAAGACCTGTTTGCATAATGAAAGGAACTTGTAACTTAGTCTCATCCCACAGTGCTTTAGCCACTGAGTCATCTCACCTTTACAGTGGGGGAGCTCAAAGCCTAAGGGGGGTGCTCTCTCCTTGTTGGCTGAGACTACAGGAGAGGGACTTCAAGAATTCCTTTACAGCAACTTTGCTCTTCACACTGAGGTCTCAGAATGCAAGCTACCTGAGCCAGGAAGGCTCTGCCAGAGAGCCGAGAGCAGGTGCAGGTCACAGATTTACACCGAGCCAACACCTGCAGTGAAGCAAGCCGCCAAGGCTTAGGCAGCCAGTTGCAGTGTACCAGCCAGTTGTTTTGAAGTTACATGAGCACAACTGGAAATACATCTCCCTGTCGTCACACACCGTTGATGGCACATGATGGTCCCTGGGCAATGTACGTGTGGGAGGAGCTGCACATGAGGAGATAGCTAGGAGAGGCCTGGGTGGGGAGAGGGAGGATAGGGAGTCAGCCACGAGGACCGCATCGGACTCAGTGCTGGGCTGTTCCTGAACGCTGGGAAGTCGGTAGAGAAAAGAAGATGGTGATGATATTTCGGGAGAAGGAGAAGTCATTGTTGGGAAAAGAAGTGGATGCAGAGTGAGTCATCCCAGAAGTGCCATTTGCACACCCAACTGGGGAACCTGAGGGCTGGGGGGTGGGGGGCCCTTGAGGGACAGGGTGTAGGAGAAAGAGGAATGGGCGCTTTGGGCGTGGCTGGGTGGAGGGCTCCTCACTGCTCATCGCAGGACTTAGCTTAGCAAGATATGGATTCCATAGCTCCAGCCCCTCCTTGGACCATGGGGACTGTTTGGAGACGGAATAAACTAAGCACCTGATGCCTGAATGAGGGAACTATCTAGGTGGGTATGGGCCAGCCAGCTCCGGAAGGGATTTCCAGGACACTCAAGATCCATGAGGCCCAACCTATCCCTGGGCCAACGTTGGTATTTATATGCTGACTCATGCCGTTTAAGCAGAGGTGATTAGTGTGAGTGACAGCCCTAAGTAGGCGAACCTAACCAGCCTGAGCGGGCCTTTCAGCTGGGTCTCTGGGCATAGCCTGCCCCCATCTCCGTCTCTTTGATTGGAGGCTCTTATCAGCATCCCATCGCACCAGGTTAATAAAGCCAAAATGCTGGTGTGGGGCCATGAGTGGGCACACAGTCAGACAGAGGCCGGGTTCCCATCAGCATGGGAAGATGTCTGGGGCAGCCTCGGTCAGCTCCCTTCTTTTTTCTGGTCCAACGATCCTGACATTTGCCTACAGAACTTTCTGAAGGCTTTCCGGTGCATTGGCTTGTGCCTTTCAGAGAATTTGCAGAAAGCGGACTTTCTGGAAAAGATTATTAGGGGTAAACTAAAGAAGTAATCGTTTAGCATTTGATGCCTGGAGGGATGGTTTGGTGGTTAAGAACACTGGCTGCTCTTGCAAAGCAGTACCCATACGGCAGCTCACGACTGTCTGTGACTCCCTTGACAGGGGACTGGTGGCCCCTTCTGGCCTCTAAGGTACTGCTCACACATGGTGTGCATACGTATGTGTAGACAAACACTCATGCACATAAATTAAGACTACATAAACCTTTAAAAGAAATAATTAGCACTTTAAAATGTGTGTGGTTTCGGCCTTCCCCGTAGAATACATTTAAAAAATTAATAATGAACACCTACTGTACCTAACTGTACTCGAACACTGCGGTGGGTTCAATACGTGCCCAGAGGGGCTTGGGAGGTGGCTCAGTGGCTAAGAAGCTTGTTGAACAGGCATGAAGGTCTGAGTTTGACCCCCAGAACCCACATAAGAAGCCAGCAGTGTGGAGCCCTGGGAGGCATTAGTCAGGCAGCCTCGCCTCATCAGCAAGCCCAGGGGAGAGGCCTACCTCAAAAGGTAAGATTCCTGACATCGGAGGGACAGCATTGAGGTATGAAGGTTGACCTGTGGCCTCGGCATGCACGTTTGTGCATGTGCCCCCAGCACACACGTGTGCACTCGTGCACAAGTTCAGTTCTGACGCAGCAGGGAGGTGCAGTACGGCGGTATGCTCCTTAAGGGGCCTTGCTCTCTGCAGGGATTCCTGCCTCGTTCACCTCCCCTCTCCCTTGGACTTGCTCTCTTTACCCCTTGCCTCCTCCCTCCGCCCAGGGATGGAGAAGCACACAGGCCTGGCAGTGTGATTCCTCAGCAGCGAGTCTCCTAACCTCCAGACCAGGAGGAAGGAATTCAGTCTTTAAAATGATTGGTCTGTGGTGGCTGTGAGAGAGCCACAGATAAGCCTGGGTTAGATGCAAGGTAAGGACTGTCTTCACGCCTCCCTCCACTGCACGACCATCTTAAAGGTCCCCTGTGGTCAGCCACCATTGTCTCCTGTGCTGGGCGTGCTGCTCTTCCAAGTGTGGTCAGAAGACAGAGCACCCTGGGGTCCACTTTCCCATTTCTAGTGGGCTCTCCCTCTCCTCCTCTCACTCTCCAGTACGAGTCTCAGTTCGGGATTAATCATGAGTATCTTCCACTGGTCAGCTGTCTTGCCTGCTCTGGTGCCAAATCCTGTGTCCAAACCATGGGCTTCCCAACCTGACACAGTCATGCTGTTTACAGCAGTTCCTTTGTTGAGGGGGCATTTCCTCACCTCTGGCCTTGAGGATCGCATTCTGAAATCCCCAAAACCATATGTTCTCAGTCCCCACTGCGCCCCCTCCTGCTGCATCCATTAATAGACTCCAAGACCTGCCCAGCCCTCACTGGACCAGGGGCCTCCTGGGTTCTTCTCAACTGCAGTCTCAAAGCATCTGTAAACAGAACAATGGCCTGTGTGTGCTGACCTGCCGTGAGTGCTTCCATCTGGTCCATACCACATCCCCGTGAGCACGTCCATCTGGTCCACACGCATCCCCGTGAGCACTTCCATCTGGTCCACACGCATCCCCGCATCCCTGGTCCACACACATCCCCGTGAGCACTTCCATCTGGTCCACACGCATCCCCGTGAGCACTTCCATCTGGTCCACACGCATCCCCGTGAGCACTTCCATCTGGTCCACACCGCATCCCCGTGAGCACTTCCATCTGGTCCACACCACACCACATCCCCGTGAGCACTTCCATCTGGTCCACACCACATCTCCGTGAGCACGTC
The DNA here is from genome assembly GCA_026225945.1 of Cricetomys ansorgei. Classification (NCBI taxonomy): domain Eukaryota; kingdom Metazoa; phylum Chordata; class Mammalia; order Rodentia; family Nesomyidae; genus Cricetomys; species Cricetomys ansorgei. The sequence goes on along the minus strand of JAMJFZ010001249.1, from coordinate 9,334,092 downwards.
CATCTGGTCCACACGCATCCCTGTGAGCACTTCCATCTGGTCCACACCACACCACATCCCTGTGAGCACTTCCATCTGGTCCACACGCATCCCTGTGAGCACTTCCATCTGGTCCACACCACATCCCTGTGAGCACTTCCATCTGGTCCATACCACACCACATCCCTGTGAGCACGTCCATCTGGTCCACACGCATCCCTGTGAGCACTTCCATCTGGTCCACACCGCATCCCTGTGAGCACTTCCATCTGGTCCACACCACACCACATCCCTGTGAGCACTTCCATCTGGTCCACACCACACCACATCCCCGTGAGCACGTCCATCTGGTCCATACGCATCCCTGTGAGCACTTCCATCTGGTCCACACTCATCCCTGTGAGCACGTCCATCTGGTCCACAGCACATCCCCGTGAGCACTTCCATCTGGTCCACACGCATCCCTGTGAGCACTTCCATCTGGCCCACACCACACGCATCCCTGTTAGCACTTCACATAGTGGGCTTTGAGGCCGGGAAGGATCGACATGGCTGCAGGCGAACAGCCCCCCGAGGAGACAGCATGTTCTAGTGTCGGTTCCCTTCCCACCCCTGCTGCTGTGGCCAGCCTGCAGGCCGGCAGTATTTCACTCTGAGGCCTTCTCACCTTACACTTACAAGCAAGGGCCTGGGGCATCTGCATGCTCTACTTCCACACCACAGGTTGTCAAAGACGGAGAGAACTTGACTTGTGATTGTGTAGACACCAGCCACCCCCACAGCGCTGATTCCCGGCGGCATGGGTTTCAAGTAGGAAAGGATAAAATCACCGTGTTTGGGTTCTGTCTGCAAACTTGATTTTGATGGTTTTCTTGATCATGCTCCCACCTCTAAGTGTGCTGAGAAGAACCTCCCAACGTGGGGAAGGAGGGAGGGGGAGAAGGAGGGAGGCTGTGCTCTGGATTTTGTGTTTGATGGAATCAGACCAGTTTGCCTCACTGTGGGGTGCTGGCCCCTGTGGAACCAGCCCAGTAGCAGCCCAGTGCTGTAGGGAAGAATTCCAGAGGACTCTTCTCCACCTCCTAGCTTCCTGGGCAGTTCTGCTGGAGTTGATTGACAGCTTGGGATGTACCCTCTGCTGCCTTCTGTTCTGTAAGGGAGACGAGGAAGTGCTCATTCCCTAGCCAGTCGCTTCTGTGGTCCTGTGAAGCTGAGGAGTAGGAGGCAAACCCCAGCTTGCCACTTGAGTCAGTTTGGGGAACCACATTCACTGAGCCTAGACCAGAGCCCCCGAGGGAGGGTTTCCAAGAGTCTGAACTCGGTACCTATCCAGAACATAAAAAGTGCATTCTGGTCTTGGAGACAAGATTCATTGCACAGGGATTCTAACCGAGTCCTGCCGTGAGTGGCATAGACCTCCTGCTTCCCTGCTGGTGCCAGCCTCTGTGCTGCTTCAACACGAAGCTGCTTCCTGCTCTTCACAGCCACCTCTGAGGACTCTGTGTGCTTCCCAGGCAAGATCAAGGTTGAGAAGACCAAGGACCCGAGAACATGAGAAACTGCACCAAGCTTTTGGCCTCTGAGTGACAGGACCATGCAGAGCAAGTCTTCCAGGCTCCATGACTTGCTGCTGGTGTGGGAGCTTGCAGTTTCCCCTGCTCTTCAGTCCTGTGCTTCAAGACAAGAAGCAGCAGAATGCCCACACAGGTATTATCCTGAGACCCACCCCCTCCCCGACCCTCTCTGGGTACCACACCCCCACGTTGTTTTCCTGAAACCCACCCCTCCCCACCCCTCTCTGGGTACCATACTCCCACATTGTTATCCTGAAACCCAACCCTCCCTGCATAGCTCTGGGTACCACATCCCCACATTGTTATCCTGAAACCCATCGCTCCCCACCCTCTCTGGGTATCACACACCCCCATGTTGCATAGCCTGTAACCCGGATGAAAGGAGCCACGGGAAGTGCCTTCTGCTTTTAAAACTGGAAACTGTGGGGCTGGAGAGAAGACTCAGGAGTTAAGAGCACTGGCTGCTCTCCCAGAGGACCAGGGATTTGATTCCCAGCACCCACACGGTAACCACAACTATCTGTAACTCTAGTTCCATGGGATTCCATCTCCCCCTTTTGGTCACCAGAAGCACTGCATGCACATAGTGCACATACAGACATGCAGGCAAAAGCCAGATACATAAAATAAAAATAAGTTAATAAATGGTTCTTAAAAAATTTAAATTGTGCTTTCCTATAAATATTCTAAAACCACTCATTTCTAAATTCATATTTTTACGTTCTCAGCAATCAAAGAAAGCATAAATGACACATTCCATAGAATTAACTAAGGGCTTTAGCTTTCTGTTTATTTGTTTGTTTTGTTGGCAAGAAGTGTTCTGTTACATTCATCACTCTGCACATGACTACTGCACACAGGTAGGTGCACACATTCAAGCATGAGCCTGTCCAGATAGTACACTGGATGTGTTCCTCAGAAGGCATCACTGTGACAGAATGTGTTGCATATACATCTTAAAGACAGGAAAGGTTTACATAGGTCATGGTTACAATGGTGTCAGTCTCTCTTGGTAGGGAGGGTAGAGGCTCATATCATGGTGGTTAGGAAACAGTACTGCACATCTGGGAAAACATAATCCTGGGGTGGGGGGAGAGGAGAAAGGGAGAGGGAGAGGGAGATGGAAAGAGGGGAGGAGGAGAGAGGAGAGGTCTTACATTTAAGGGGAGGGGAATGGGAAATAGAGTCTCTGGACCGTGCCCCTGAAGAGTCATCTCTACAGCACTGAGCCACAAGAAAGAGGCCTGGAGCAGAAACGGGGGAGGAACAGTTGCAGGAATATGACAGCTTGAACATCTTAGATCCCAGGTCAAAAACCACCAAGGTGACTTAGGGGAAATAATTCAAATGTGAATTGAAGGCAGCAATAGCCCGGAATAGTCCTCCTGTGTACAAAGCCTGTCGCCAGAGGTTCTGTGTCTCGATTCATTGATAATGAGCCTAATGACAAACTCTGATTTCAAGTTAGCCATGATGAGTGTTTGAAGTACCAATTTTCTGAAAGACAGATAAAGAGGAGCAGGTTTGATGGTCGGAATCCCTCTCTGCGTAGAGCTCGGCAGGCATCGATATTCATTCCTAGCCGTTATCAGTCTGACCTCTGTGGAACGGTCTGGATTTATGGGAAGTGCATTAAGGAGTCTGATGGTCACTCGGGCACTCCATCCTGTGTGGTAATTAACAGTTATACCAGGAGAGAGTGCTCAGTTCAGAATGAACTGGGACCGAAGCGCCTCACTTACAGAGATGGCCATGAGCTCGGGCAGAGCTTACTGTGAATCTCCTCATCTGAAAGCTAGGTGTCTGGCCATCAGCAAGTTAGACACCAGTGATTGGCTCTGTGTACGTGTGTGTGTGTGTGTGTGTGTGTGTGTGTGTGTGTGTGTGTGTGTGTGATCCATTGCACACATGTAAATAAAAAGTGAAATGGAAGATCAAGTGCATGTGTGGATTTGTGTGCATGCTTACATGCTTACATGTGTATTTCATAGCACGTATATTCTGTTAAATGTGCATATCTCGGAAGTTCCTGTCTTATCTGCTCCACCTGACATTTTATCTGGAGTCTCCACCTGCTTCTAGGACAAAGAGAGATGAGGACCAGGGCCACTCGGAAGACACGTGTGGCCTGGCATCACTTAGCAAAGTCGTCATGAGCTTAATCCCCAGGATCTGGAGTGACAGTGGCATCAACACTGTACATCGTGATTGTTCGGGACTGTACTAACCCGTGTGCTCTGCGCTTCACAGACGACAGTGTATGAATCGTGACTGTTGATGTAACCGTGTTTATTCTCACTTAGCTAACCAGAACAATGAGGCTCGGGAGGTTCTGGATGATTCTTCCAGAGGTTTTTTCTCTACAAAGACATCAATTGCTTATATAGACACACGTCCATGCACACATACACTTTTTTTTTAAATTTAAAAAAGATTTCTATTTTTCAGTTTGTGTTTGTATGTCTGCCTATGTGTGGATATGTGCGTGTGACTGCAGTGCCCATGGAGACCAGAAGAGGGCATCAGATCACCTGGAGCTGTAGTTAAAGGAGGTTATGAGCCACCCCATGTAGGTGCTGAGAACCAAATTCAGGTCCTCTGCAAGAGCACTGGGTGCTCTTAACCACTGAGTCATTACTCCAACCCCTTCTACAAACACTCTTCATGTAGTTGGTTTGTAGAGTAAAAACAAACAAGACCCAAAAAAGCTGCAGGAATTGTCGCTGGCTGGTACTGGCATGGCATTCTGCTATCTGGTTATACTGCCATGTTAGATATTGTTAGTATGGGAGTTCCTGTGTAGCTACCACCTGGTTCTCATGGAGGAAGCTCCTGATGACTGTCAGTGAGTCTTCATTGTGCCGTTAAAGGAATGGTTTTAAGGCTTTCAGAGGGTGTTAAGTTCTTCTTTGCCAAGTTCATCTGGCCAAGCCCAAAGTGGCCAACCCCAACTCTTTGATTTTTGCCTGCACCTTCACAGCCAAGGGGAGTCCACAGCTGAGATGACGAGAAAACAGCCTGGTGCCAGGATAGAGCCAGGAATGCGAGCTCACCTGATGAACCTCCTCCATGAGCCATGTAGTTTCCATAGCAAATCAACCAAGTAGTTCTCAAGAGTGGTCCCCTAACCAAGCAGATTCATCATAACACACAGAATCAGTTTAGCCTTGACCCAGTGACCTCAGTCTGACAGGTGTGGGGAGTGTCTGCTCCCTGCTCATGACTGAGCTCCCTACAAGTTCTGTAGCTCCCCCAGGACTTATGGGGGATGATTCTACAGCTCTCTTCCTCCCTGAGGCAGGCACCCAGATGATCCAACCTGGCTCATGATGGAGGGTGAGCTTTCTCTCTCCTAGCCCTGGAAACAGACAGAAGAGGACGTTGGAATCTCACTGGACCCGCCTGCTAGCTCCTGAGCACTGTGAGCAGCCTGACCTGACCTGATGCTCTGCTCTCCCTGATGGTCCTCCACAGCCAGCTACACACTCTCCTTCAGAGCCATCCCTCGACACTGCCACTGAGGTTCTCACCTCTAGCACGCTCTGGGATACCATGGCGCTAGATTCACCTAGATTCCTCATTTCTCTGGATCCTTGTAACGGAAACCTAGGCAGAACAAAGCCACCTGTGATGGTTGATCTCATCAGCCTGATTAAATGAAAGGCAGCTAGGAGATTGATAAAGGAGACTGACACGCCTCTAGGCGTGTCTGGGAGGTGTTTGCAGAGAAGGTTGTCATGTTAGACAGTAAATGTGTGGGAAACCCTGTGCCCAGGATGGAGGTTTGAATGGAGCCAAAGCAGGGAGAAGACCCCAGCTAGGGCAAGCTCGCCCACACCCAGCCCACACCCAGCCGCCTGTCTGCAGGGCCTGTGGCTCACTGGCTCAGAACACACTTCTTACCTCGACACCACCCAGCCCCCGTGATGCCCAGCCTCACAGGGGTACTCAGCCACTGTGATGCTGGCCTCGCCAGCACCCTAGAGCTGCCAGCAGAGCTTAAGAGGCCATTCTGGTGGGAGTTCAGGGGACCAGCCTGGAAATAGAGGTGTGGATGATGAAGGAGCAGCTTGGGAGGCCTCAGCAGAGAGCTAGGATTCCACTGGGACAGCACTTGTCAGAAACATTAATGTTCTGTCAAACATTGTAAGACAAGGGATTCAAATCCATTTATTTCCTGTACCTTGTAAAACGTTTATGCAAACGTTTGACCCTCCGCCCCCCTCCTGCCAGGTATAACTTTTATTTACACAGTGGACCGACTGCATTCCCAGAACCAACCGGCCTGGAGCAGCGACCTCGTCCCCCTTTCTGTCATTTCTTTAGCAGTGATTCTGATAAAGCCAGCCAATTGCAAAAGGCTGCAAGATGGGACCCCAGCTGATGGGAAAAGACACAGTCACCCCCTGCATCAGGATAAAAAACAAATGCACTTCCTGCCTGGATGTGCTCTCTCTCCTGCTTTTGTGAGTAACACCCAGTCCTGATCAACAATAAAGTCCTGCTTTGTGAAGACACATTGGTTGGAGTCATGTGGTCTCTTGCCGTGTCCCTGAAGTTATTACTAATACACCAGAGCTGATTTCTGTTATATTCAAGCAAAGGACCTGGCTGCATCTGGTCTGTATCATAAGAACTCTGAATTAGACTGAATTTAAAAGCCATGGACTAGGTTGTTTGCAGAAGAATTTAAAGCCATCATCGTGGTGCCACTTAGCCAGTGGTGTGGTTGTTGCTCACCTGGTGAGGTTTTTGGTGTCATTTAGCCAGCGGGGTGGTCCTTGCTCACTGAGTGAGGTTTTCAAGGAGATTTCACAACAGAAGGATGCAGGAAACTTGCAGGAGCTGAGCAAAGGGAAGCCAGCGCAGGAAAAGCTGCAGATAAGGCTGATCAATCACTGAAATGGGATTATCTCAATGAAAGAGAAACCCCTGTGCTTCCCACTAGGACAACAGGAAAGATGCTTTGAGAGCAAGACCATCAAATCTCTCTCCTTGTCTCCCACCCCTCCTTAAGAATGGGAGCATTTACTTGCCATTGATTAGGTATGACATTTGCTTTTAGGTTTTTCTGTATTCTTTACTTTAAGAGCCCCCACTTTTTACCCGGGCTGGTGCCACTGTCTCCCCATCTTTGCCAGCTTCGCTCTCCCCCTCCCTCATGCTCCAGTGCTTCCCTCCCCTTCTCCAAGGTGGCCAGTGTGTCCCTCTGCAACTCCACAGTCCTAGTTCTAAATCTACCAATAACCTCTGGTCTTCTCCAAGGTCTTAACCCAAGGGCAGCATTTTCTTTAGTGGGAATTGTCTGAGTCATTTTTATATCTATAGGCCATTCCACGCCACTGATAATCAGAGTTCATCAAAACAGATGGCAGAATTGTCCCCAGTTAACAAAAATTTTACCACTTTTTTTTTTTCTTACTGGGCAAGAATATATTTTTAGATAGTTCTGGGTCAGCATTTTCTGAGCTCAGTTGGTCACGAAACATTTTAAAATTACAATATATTGATGGAACACCAAGAGGAGTCCATGAAATATAAATGCAGGCTAAGATTAAAGCAGACAGCACCTAAAAAGATCTCAAAGGTGAATTAATTGCTTAAGGAGATGCTGAAATGTGACTCGCTGGCCCTTTACGTTTCCATAGAACAACAAAAATTAGAGAAATTTTCTTATGTGAAAGTCATAGGGAATAGCAAATCCATGTAGAGCCATGGGGGGCTTCTTCCTAACAGCCTGGACTTTTGTTAGGAAAGAGCATGTCCTGAACTGTCTCATCTCTCCTTCTCAGGGTCTGTTCTAAGGCACAGGGCTGCTTGAAATCAGGATACACGTTGCTGTGTGCCATCTTATGCGAGGCACAGAGCCAAACCTGTTCCCACATTTTACTTAATTTCAATGAGATATAGGAATTCTATTCCTCTGTGGTAACTGAGGAATAAAATTCCAATTATTCTTTTCACAATGTTTATGAGCAACTGAGATAGGCTACTCTCCCAAACCTTCCACCTTGGGAGTAGTTACCAGTCTGCCCTGAGTATTTTATTTTATATCTTTTAAATTGTGTGTGTGTGTGTGTGTGTGTGTGTGTGTGTGTGTGTGTGTAGGCATGCACACCCGTGTGCCAGTGCCTACAGACCACAGAAGGCATGAGATTCCCTGGAACAGGAATTACAGGCAGTTGTATCCCACCTGAACATAGGTGCTTGGAACTGAACTTGGGTCTTCTGGGAGAATGGAAACTCTCAGAACCTCTGAGCCATCCCTCCAGCCCCCATCTTTGGTATTTTAGAAAGTAGATTTTGACATGATTTCCTTCAAGTGGAAGGTTTGGCTTTAGATTTCAAAAAGTTTGGGGCCTTCGAGAACCAAAAGTCTGTCCTGCTGTGGTGACAGCTGTTTCCACAAACTGACCTCTTGAACCTGAGGCCGATGGGATGCCGATCTACGCACTTTAAATATTGGAAGTCTATAAATGTTGAACAATTCCACAAATAGAGGCTTAAATATCCACACAAAACACACAACAGGAAGCAGTAGTCAATCACTCCTCAGCCTGGCCTGAGCATGCCCAGCATTTGCTTCTTGGATGCCAGGGGGTTTGGCCTTGGACATCAGGAAGGTCACTGGCCAAGGTCATGAGTTCTTCCTTCTAAAGAAACAAAGGCATAGGGTATTCCTCCAAATGTCCTTAAAAGGCCTGACATCACCATAATATGACATATATCGTGGCTTTCACCACCCCAGCCCTGCCTTTTGTGACATTTTTCTAGAGAATCATGGAAACACAATTTACCCACTATAATATCAGAGTTATCTTACTCCCCACCCCCCCAAAATGCCACTGTCTTATAAATATTCATAGAAACTACTTTATAATCTGCAGTGGTGTTCAATAACGCACTGGGCTGCTCTGGACTTTGGACACCCACTTCTCTCTCTGTGGAGTGACGCCTCCCTTAGCTTGGCTCAGTAAATTCCTACACAAACTGTTCTCACACTTGAATTCTGTCCCCTATGAAGATGAGAGCTGGGCCCCTGTGACTTGTAATCCGGGGTGTTGTGTGTAGAGCACACCTCTCCCTTCACGGTGCAGGCGACTCTGCTGCTTTGTTTCTAACTCTGGCCGTCTATCGCATCTCTCTTTCCCAGAGGGAGGAAACTGTGCTGTAGAGAGATTAATTGGGATTGCTCCAACTCCGCAGCTGGGGACCAGTGACCCTGGCGGAGGCCAGACTGTACTATCTCAGGCTTTCTCCTTCCTATCCTGCTTGGGGTATTTTGAGGGCTATATACACTAATGGGCACAATGAAGAAATAAATCAAAGATGGCATTATAAGGACCTTCTCTAGGGGTGGTGTTGAACGTAGGATGGTCTTGTTACAGCTGTGGGTGTGATGGCCTATGGGTAGAAACAACACTGGTTTCCATAGCTTGTCCTGAGGCCAGGACTGTCCCTGTGCCACCTGTGGGCCAGACCAATCAGTCCCTGGGCTCAGGGAGCTGGCTGAGAGTCTCACCCAGAGAACTTCCAAATACCGTGTCTGTCTTGAACACCGCCAATTCTGAGTCACTCGGAAGACCCTCTTTCCAACTCTCACTTCTGCCGCTAGGGTCTTCATCTGCCACCGCCCTGAACTTGGGGACTGTGCATCGCTCACATTTTTCTTGCTCTTCTCTCCCTAAACAAAGAATTTCAACTTTAAATCGTCTTCTCCCTCTCCACAGCAGCTCCCCACACGGAGGAGAATGGAGGGCAGCTCCTGGAGGCTCAGAAGATTTGTCATCTTCTTTTGCTATTCTCCTATCAAGGCATGCCTCCTGCCCATGCTGCCCCTGCAGAATTCTGCCCTTCCCCAGGGGTCAACCAGCAAAGCCCTCTGCAGGCGTTGTCTCCCACAGGGAAGGCTGATGAGTAAGAAGGCTGATTCATATCTAAAGTGAATGTCTTCAAGCCCGGTTTGAAATTTTACACTTTGATCCTGCACTCAATATTTGGACACACAGAGAACTCAAACAAGAAAACAAAACCAGGAGCTGGAGGGGTGGCAGGGGGGCTAAGAGCACTTGCTGCTCTTGAAGAAGACCACCCATACCCACCAGCTTACAACTAACTGTCTGTGACTCCAGCTCCAGAGAAACCGGTGCCCCCTTCTGGCTTCGGTGTGTACCTGCACGCTAACACACACATACGCGCATGTATACATTAAAAAAATTAAAAATGATACATCGTAAAGAATAAAAACCACCCAGCAGATGGTCACGGACTTTGCTACAGGATAGACTATTTATCCTATAGCCACGGAAGCCTGCTTCATTTATTTTCTCTACTCTGATGAAGCCCCGTGTGTCTCAGGCTAGGTGTGGATTCAGTATGTAGCCAAGGATGACCTGGTATTTCGGACCTCCTTCCCTCTACCCTCCGAGTGCCAAGATTTCAGGCAGGCACCATCATCCGACCGTACACATGCTAGGAACTGAGCCTAGGACTCGGTGAATGCTAGGCAAGCAGTCCACCAGCTGGGCCACGTCCGCAACCCCAGAATTCTTCTTTTAAATCCAAACGTTGTATGAAATTTTCAGAGTGTTTCTAACATGACATTGTCATGAATGATTATTGTATAATAGTCAATAGTAACGACAAACCTTTTAACCAATGTCTTAGTAAGATCTATTCAGATTGTTTTCCATTTGTTTACATTATACACACTGGCATAGTGAACCTCTTTTAGCATGCTTCTTCAAACATTTTTCTCCCATTTTTTTCTTAGATTCTAATTACAAGGTACTACCCGAGACAATAGTTATAGACCTTGTTAATGATTTTAATTTGTATTTCTAAAGGACTGGTGGGAATATGATATCTATTTAAATTAAATGTCCAGCAGTGATTATTAAATGTCCGTCTTGCTATCGCAACTGATTCAAACATTTGATTAATAAATGTATGTTTAGTTTTTAGTTTTAGGCCTCCCTCATGGCCTCTGTAGCCACGCCCCCTTTCCCACCCACCCAACCTTTCGCCCTCTGCTCTTCTTTATAATGCAGCCCATCGAGTATGCTTTGTGCCGTCCATGTGCTCTTGGGTGTGTGGTCTTCTGCTGGAGTTTGGCAAAACAACCAGACCAGAAAGATCTTCTCACTGGTATGACAGAGGCCTGGATGTCATGGAGTAACCAACTGGCTTGGGATTGGATTTTAGTTCTGTTTCACAAGATGGAACCCATAGCCGGCACCACTGTCAAGCGGTTCACTGTAGCCAAGCAAATCGTAGGTCCTAGGGGAGAACCTACCGTCATTATTCTGCTAAATGGATGTATTAAACCAACTCCCAAGGACTTGCTGTTGCACCCATAGATTAGAGCATCTTTCAACTCTCATCAGAGAAACTTCTTTTTGCTGTCGATGGATTTAACACAGAGACTCTCAGCTGGTCAAGGCGCAGAGAGGTACGAGAGGATGAAATGCTCGGCCACGTACGGGACGTCACTGTCACACTCACTCCGGTCAAGACTCAGAGATCACTGTGGAAGCTGCGGAAGAGGAGGCAGAAGAATGGTAAGCACCAGGGGTGTTGTGGGACTCCAGGCAATCAATGCTTTCCGTATATCACAGGGCAGATGCACATAGGAATAACAGGGGCCATGATGGCGTGCACAGACCAGCGTGAGCTCAAGGCAGACACAATCCCAGCCTAGAGGAGAGAGGTAGGCAGCGAGTCCCACCCCTAGCTAAGGTACGTTGACCTGGAAATATTATTCACTCTTAGCTGGGTAACATTTAGAAATGACCTGTTCATTTATGGTCTTAACTCACGTTATTAACCTGGTGCAAATGGAGAGTTGACTATTTCTACAAAATAAAATCTCAGGAAAATAACATTAGAAGCTAATTAAAGTGGTGAATGGGTGCAGTAAGGTGGGAGTAAAATACCTTTGAGGTAACCATGTTAATTTTGCTTCCATTTTTAATTCTATAGAGTTCTCATGTGCCTGAAAACACTAACAATGAAAACAAAATCTCAAGAGTGTATGTAAGGAACAAATCCATCTGATTTTAAGGTAATTTATAACCGCAAACACTATGAATCCAAGGAGGTCCATTGAGCTATGCTGTAGACCCATAGCAGGAAATATTCTGAGGAAAAAGAGAATGGTCAGGAGGCCTGTGTTTGCTGGAAGTCTGAGGTTGGGAGTGGTGAGCAGTGTGGACGTACGGTAACATCCAGCAAACAGGTATAAATATGTATGTGCGTCGTGGTGAGGGAAAAGGGCTGAAACTAAAATGTGGGAAACCAAGGCCTGTTTGTGATACAGGGGTCAGTATAACTCACAGACCAATAAGGAATCTGTTCCGAACCCGGTCAACTAAGGGCTGTACCAGAAACAATGCACAAATGCCAGCCAGCTCTTGCTTCCTGGAACCATGAACCATAGTTACTGACTCCGCAGAGGATGAATTCCAGGCCTAGGGTAAGAGAGACAGGTGCCTGCTTCCTTTTGCTGTAAGTGAACACTGAAACCCAGGTTATTTATTTGCTTGCTCCTTTGTTTGTTTTTGCTTGTTGGTTAAGACACCGTGTCATTATGTAGTGGGGCTGACCTGGAGCTCTCTCCTCCTGCCTCCACCACCTTCCATCTTGTACATCACCTCACTCAGCAATGGCCGTCTGTACTGTGGAGAGGCTGAGAGCCCAGTAGCTACCCAATCCACGAGGCTGTATGCCTTGGCAGTCCCCAGCTAGTGCTGAAGCCTGGAGGATTCCTGGAGTCACTGGGAGGAGAGAGAAGCTTGGTTAGATGTTGGGAAATCGTGGTGGCAGCAGCAGCAATGAAGCAAACACACTCACCAGCCAGGAGTGCGGGGCAGGCGGGCGAGGGTCCTTCAAACCCACCTGCATTTGGGACTGCCCCCAGAAGGAGCTACCAGCTCTAAGGTCCCCTCAGTCAATCCTTGCTAGGTTCTCCCTGAGGTGTGTCTCTTAGTTGATTCCAGATTAAATCAGGCCGACAGCAAGAGTAACCTCCACAGTAGAGAACTCCATCTCTGGCGCCCAATTCTCACCACCCCCCAGAACTTCTTTCTCAGAGCCAGCCCTCTCACTTCTGCTCAGCCTCTCAGAGCCCAGGTTCCTGGGCTGCTTGCCTTTTGAGGGTTCCTGCCCACAGCCACAGAGTCCGTAAACATGCTGAGGGGGTCTGAGTCCCCCCCATGGTTCTTAAGCTTTGGGGGACACCTTTGCTGTGACCAAGTATCAGGTATATTCCCACTAGAGCGCAGTCACAATCCTGCTTATGTTTCTCGGGGAAAGCTGACCTTAGTGAAGAAGAACGAAGTCAAGGGCAGAGAAGTGAATGACGCAGGACCCGTTGTCCCAGCAGCCTTTGCACACTCAGCCTCCGTGACTTCAGGTACTTGTTTCCTAGCCTTACATGCTCAGCCATTCCAGAATGTGCTATGGAAAAATTACTCTCCTGCACAGTGACCTGGGAGGGTGTGGTTACTATCACTTGCCAGGGGAAAGTCTTAGTTCAGCACAGCTTCCCGTCATCTAGACAGCCAATCCTGTTCGTGGTATTGCTGGTAAGCCCTGCTTTTACGAATGCCTGCGTATAAGCACAGGCAGAGCTACGAGCTGGGATGGACCAGAAGGAAGCCCAGACCTGAAGCTCCAGGACAGAGGCAGCAGTGCATGGGCTTCAGTGATCAAGGCCTGCAAGCACAATGCATGCCCCACTTCACCCACTCATGCGTTCAAAAAGGTCTCATCTTCGGCCTCCTATCAGGGCACATTCGTTACAGCTGGAAGCCTAGGGGCAGGGTGCAATGGGAGAGACCTTGTCCAGTGTGTGTAAGGCCCCGCCCAGCACACAGTTCAGGGAGAAAGAAGAATGCAATATGGCCGAGAGAGGAATTGTCCCAAAGGAACTTGTGCTAAGACCTCAACAAACTGATACTGAGGAAAGCGACCAGTGTCACAGAAGAGGCGCAGGGGCAGTCCCTTGGGAGTACAGAAGAAGCAGGTGTCTCTCCCAGCTCACAGCCTGGCGGCCCCCGGACAAAGGACATCGCCCATAGGACTGAGCTGTGTGCAGCTAAGGGTGTGTGGGGGTTAGACAGGAACTGGATGTGCATTCTGGGTGGAGTAGGGCGCTGTTAGCATTTCCTCCCCACCTGAGTCCTAAACCAATGGGGTGCTCCCTAGGACCCCAGGTCTCTTCCTTAGAGAAGTGTGGTAGACGTTCCTGCTTTCCGCTGGACCACCGCAGCCTGTCCTCGCCAAAGACAGGGTCCCTTCTAGTGTTTGCTGGAAATCTAGGAAACCATCGGCCCCACCCTGAGTGGGACACTGGAGAGCAGAAGAGATGCCAGAAATGAGCACACTGGGAAGAGCAAGCAGGGTGACCATTGTGGAGTCCTGGGGAGACGGAGCAGGAGGCATCCGGAGAGGTGTGGGATGTGAGCTAACCTCACTGAGACTGTTCCCCCGAGATCCTGAGCCAGGAACCCCGATTCTCCACTGGGTAAGGTAGACAGAGGCCACAGGACCAAGCCAGTGCCCTTCTGAGATTTAGCAAATGTGAGAAGTTAGAAATAAGAGACCAGGTAAGCTGTGTGTGTGTTGGTGAGCTGGAGGCTGGAGAGAGACCCTGACTCAGAAAACTGTAACTAGCACCTGGGGAACAACAACTGAGATTGACCTCGGGGCTCCGTACATGCACTAGAAAATGAACACTTATGAGAACACACACCAGTGCAAGCAGGCAGGTGCACACACATACCCTCACACACACATATGGGTACACACACACAAATACACATGCACACACACAAACATACACACATGCACACACACACACACACACACATGCGCACACACACACACATGCACACATACCCTCACACACACACATGGGTACACATGCACACACACATGCACACATACCCTCACACACACACATGGGTACACACACACATACACTCGCACACAGAGCAGCATACTCACACACACACACACACATGCACACACACACACAGCAGCTTATACACACATGAGCACATAAACATACCAGCTCAACACACACACACACACACACACACACACACACACACCAGCATACACCCAAAGACACACGGGCACAGACACAAACATACACACACACTCACAGACACACACAGAAGAAAATTAGAGTAAGCATGCTCCCTTTTTATTTTGATTGAAAGCGGGAAAGGTGGGATATTTAAAGTCACGCCTGGTAGAAAAGTTACAGTAGGAAATGAGATCAGAAATGTCCCAGGAAGACACCACCTGGCAAGTCAGTGACGCCTCCACCTGTCACCCACTCTGTCTGCCTGGGGGATCGGGTCTGTAGACACCTTGCAAAGCCTTCGGGGCAGTTCTGCCACAGCCTGAGAATCCCATGCCCATCACTGTGGCTTGAAAGAGGACAGAGGCTCAGAGAATCCTGGCAACATACTCAGAATGACAAAGCTGTGAGAAGTAAGGCAGGACTGCGTCTCAGACCTCAGCTCCAAACCCCAGAGCCTCCTGCTCTGCGACCACACAACCCCTCTGAATTCGCCCCCCTCCAGGCTCCACACGGCATGCATGAGGTGAAGACACCGAGGGGCCAGGTCACCTCTGCTGAGGAGCCACAGGCGCGTCTGCATGGCTGGGGACTGTGCCTGGCTTTGCCGCAGAGGGATCTGAAGCAGAACACACTCCCGGCATCCAGCAGAGCCTTCGCTTAATTACAGGTGGCAAGCGGAGGCACCGTCTTGAAACCACGCTTGGCTAATCTGATAGAATTTTTCAAGGAAACAGCTCCAAGAGTCAGCAGCAGGAGCCCGGCTGTAATTTCCTTGGACTTCAAGAAAGCTTTTGATAGAGTGGTACACAAAAGACCAATATTCCAGGTCAGCAAGTGTGTAATAGTGAAGTGGGCAGCCAGGACGGGCCCGAGGCTTGTCACCATCTCTGAGACAGAGGAGATAAGCGCGGGAGCGGGCAGCCAGGCGAGCCGTGGCCGCCACAGCTCCGTGGACAGCAGCGCTCTGGCGCTCTGGCCGGCTCAGCCCCTTTCCTGAAGGCCCCTGCAGTGATGCTTGGTGCTTGAGTTAAGGGAGCTGCCTGGCTTTATCAGAGTCCCCTGGACGGGAGTCTAAATTCTTCAGTCCGAGAGATAGGCAGAGGTGCCCCTGGGTCAGGAGGAACTTTTGTTCCCTCACTGCAGCTAAAGCAGAGATTTTCCCTGAAGTTGCTTAAGGGAATTTAGATTCTTCAGAGGATTTGAAGTTATCTGAGAGGCCGAGTGTTTGAGCTTAGCCGTAGCTCTCAGCATTTCTTCACCTTCTGAAGAGAGTCTTCTGAGCTGCCTCTGAGGAGTCATGTCCTCTGGCTCCCTCAGCTCACGCAGCATGTGGGACGATTATCCTCGGCATAGAAGTGGGAAACAGAACTCCAGAGTGATGAAGTCAGCCTCCACGTTCAGTGATGGGGTGACAGCTCTTCAGTCACAGGAGTTCTGTGCCAGGACATTGCAATGCACCACAAACACCCCAAAGACACTATTTCACAGGAGCAGGAAGGTGACCAGAGACCCAGATCACTCTGTAGCCATTGCTGGGGTGATGCAAGCTGGGGACAAAGTCTTCTCAGTGGAAGATGGGACACAACTCAAGGAGCCTCTGAGCATGGAGTCATGCCTAGAAAAGTCTACTGAGCTCATGATTCTTCCTTGCACTGTCGTCAATATAATCATCCTCAACCACCACCATGATCACCACTACCACCATCACCACCATCACCATCATCATCACCATCATCATCACCACCATCACCATCATCACCATCGTCATCATCATCATCATCATCATCACCATCATCATCATCACCATCACTATCATCACCATCAACATCACCACCACCATCACCATCATCACCATCATCACCATCATCATCATCACCATCATCATCATCATCACCATCGTCATCATCATCATCATCACCATCATCATCATCACCATCACTATCATCACCATCAACATCACCATCATCAACATCATCACCATCACCATCATCACCATCACCATCACCATCATCACCATCATCATCACCATCATCACCATCATCACCATCACCATCATCACCATCACCATCATCATCATCACCACCATCATCATCATCACCACCATCAACACCATCATCACCATCATCACCATCATCACCATCATCACCATCACCACACCACCATCACCACCATCACTTTAACCACCATCATCTTTACCATGTCAGTGCAGCTGTCTGTGGCCATGCCGCTGTCTAATGACTCGCTGTTACCTTAGAGTGTTATTGTGTGGCACCTGCATGAAGTCATCCTGAACTTTAGCTCATGTCACCAACCCCTGTTACATATGAGCTAACTGAGGCCTGGGAATCCAGTATTCATTTGGTCCACACATATTTTCCAGTTCTTCTAATGTAGAAACAACTGGGCTAAACCTAAAAAAAAGAAAAAACATAAGGGTGCCATGAAAGTTCCTAGTTTCCCTTATGAAAGGCAAAGACTAGCATAGTCGGAAAGCAAAGAACAAAAGCAGAGAGATCTGAGCGGTGCTGGGGAGACAGAGGCAGTGCACCTCTGCAAGGTCGTACACAGGACTGCTGGGAATGGCTTTGATCCCATGACTCACGGAGGGTCATTTACAGATTGTCTTTAGAAGCACTGGAGGAGATTTGCACTTTAAATGAACATTCTGGAATAATATCAGGTTACAGAGATGAAAAGCCCCAAAGAGCTGTGAAGAATACCCAAGGTGAACGCTTTAGGATAGAGAGAAAAATAATGAAGACACAGGAGCCAACAGTGTCACACGTCTGCCTCAGTCTACCCACGGTGCGGTCAGCAGGCCGACGGGGAAGATGGGAAGCTCAGCCTCAACCACAGATTTCTGAAAGATGATCTACTTTACCACATGTGTATGTGTAAGCCCGTGCATGTCTGCATGCTGCATCTGTGCCCGGTACACACGGGAATCGGAAGAGGGGATTGTTTCCTCTGGATCAGTTATTAGCGGCCATGTGAGTGCTGGGAATTGATCCCAGGTCCTCTGCAAGAGCAGCGAACGCTTTAACCACTGAAGCACCTCTCTAGCCCCAGCCTGCCGAGGTCCGGCCCCAGCAGGGAGTCCAGCCACAAGGGAAGGAGAGGCAGAGTCGAAGTAATGAGAATAAAACCACACCTCTTGTGGATGGGACACACTTCTCTCTTTATTCCCCCTGTTCCTTCTTACTTCTCTAGTCTCCTTTTTTTCCTTTTCTCTGTCCTGTTTTCTTTTTATTTCTCTTATTTAAACTTATTGTGTCTTTTTCATAAAATCACACACCTACACATTCACACACATCTTAAGGGTGAAGCAAAGCTTCAATACACACACACACACACACACACACACACACACACACACACACCCCACACCACACTCACATACATCAGTGGAAGAAGCAAAGCTTCAACACACACATAGATCTTACCCACACACCTTGCAAGCTTCCTTCTTCCCTTCTCCTGTTGGGCCAGCACACATACATCTCACTCATACATCTTACCAGCCTCTTTTCTCCTTTCCTCTCCTTCTTCTTCCCACACACCTATACACCTTTTAGAACAACACCCTCTATGTAAGAAGAAATCATATCATAATCATGAGTCCTATTTTTCCTAGTGAATGATTACAAGTTACATATTTAAAAACCAGGTTATTTTCAATTCCCACACCTGATTACACACAAACACCCAGTTTTACATGTACTTTCCCCCACAATACATTGATATTCCAGAAACAATATTAACAGAGTTTAAACAAGCTGAATATTCTCACAGCCAGCTTCTATTGCAGTCACTAGGAAACGAGTACACGTCACAGTATCCTAACGCACACAATTCTTATTTAGTTAGCACAATGGAACAAGTTTGTTATTAACTAGAAAACTTTAAGTCACGGTCTCACTGTTTTTTCTTAGGTAAAAGAGGAATCTGCCGTGCAGCTCTGAATCCCCAAGGCATACCCCATACTCATCAGTAAATTTTTAATTAGAGAGACCAGGAAAGAGTCAATTTTATTTGTAGTTGAGGAAGTACAAGCCTAACAATGGCACTGGAACTCATTCGTTCTTACTTGACCATGGGTCTGTTTTTCAGAGGTGAAACTTGCGGGCACTAGCAATTCAACTTTCTTTATTCTAGCTTTCCTTACCCTGACCAAACAAGCCCACAGCAAAAATGTGCTTTCTTCTTAAGTTAGTAATTCTATCTCAGCTGGGAAAATATCCCAATTTAACCCTGTAGCTATGTGTGAAAAACACTTATTGTTGCTAGCTATACGTGTTTTTAAGTTACCCTTTCTGGAGTTTCAACAGAGTCACCAATTCACCTGAGCGGCGCCGCCTTGCCCAGGTGAGATTGCTTGAGGGAAAATCATTCCTATCGTTATGTGTGCAGCAACACTGCCCAGCAAGGGGTTAGAGACCTCCATAGACCTTTCATACCACAAGAGAGACAGGGAGACCATGGCAGCAACAAGCATGATAAGGCCCAGCAGTAGCAAAGGGCATTCAGGAGACAATGTCCTGGGAGGCCCAGGCAAAAACCTACTGTCGCCTTGCTAAACAGTAGGCTGCCTCCTGAAGCTCCAATGCTGGCTGCTGTTCCCCTGCACCGCTCCCAGAACCAGCCATAGCAAACTCCGGAGACGAGAAACGTGCAGTTGGTATGTGCTTGTGCGATAGACTGAGATGAGCTTTCTTCTTGCCGTTCTCATTTCAGAGACGACGGTGACTCGACTCGACACACTGAAGAAGGCAAGAGGCTCCTCTCTAGAGCAAAAGAAAAGACAAACACACACAAATGCAGGAGTACAAGTAGAGAACCTTGAATGAGGTCAGAGCCCAGGGGATGCTCACGCTGGACAGCCAGGCGGGAGAGGACCAAGGAGGCAGGTCGGAGGGTGGCATGTGCTTTGGCATTGATCTCACAGGTGGCGAGAACTGTGTCAGCTGCCAATGGTGCCTCTTCCAAAGGTGATTATAGTGGGAATGGAAGGTAGATTGGAGCCAGCTGGAGGAACGGAGTGGGTTCTGGATGCCAGTGTCCAGAGATGAATTGGCTGGGGCTCCTGGGCTGTTGCACACTGGGAGTGGTCAATCTTGGCTGTGCACAAGCATCTCCCAGGGGAGACTACAGCTGCTACTCCTGAGACCAAATAGGTGGGAATCCCCTCAACTGAGAAATTTGCTACTTTTCCAGGAGCTTTAGTGGGATAAATTACACACTGTTATGTAACGGGAAAAGTGTCTCACAGGATCATAGATCTGAGGACATTGTCCCACACAGAGTGTCACGGTGTGGGGAGGTGATGGAGCCTTTGGGACATAGCACTCTGGTTCCTGGAAAGATTGTGCTTCCTAATCTTCCTGTGAAAAACCCTGTCATTCCCATCACCACACCTTCACCACCTTGTGGACTCAGCCCTCTTAAATCATGGACCAAGATATCTCTCCCTCCCTGCAGTGGCTTCTTTTGCATATGTGGTCACAGAGTTGAAGAAAGTGCTCATGGGCATGTCACACATCTTGCCTCCTTTGATTTTAGTGACTCGATACCACTGTGCAGCATCACCCTGATTATCTGCATCATCCCCCAGAGCTTTCTGCCCACTGCTGACCCAGATTGCTAATCCAGAAGAACAGGGAGTTTAGGATTACCGTTCTCAAGAACTTTCCTAGTCCATGGTTTATGCTCAGCATGCTGGCTTGGAGCAGATGGTCAAGATCCTTAAGGAATCCAGACTGTGCCCCTGAGGAGGAGCTGACAGTAGGAAGTGAGAAAGCGTGGGATGCTGAGACTGAGTCTAATGAGATAAAGAGGAAATAGTGACAGAGGAACGGAGACCTGGAACAGAGCAGAAGTGAGAATGGGCGGGACCAGAGAAGCGTTCTGGGGTCAGAGCAGGTGTTAGTGAGCACGCAGGACCTGCGGAGTGCTGGTGGCAATGCAGGGGGCTGCAGTTGGTATTGGAGCTTCAGGAGTGCAGCCCACTGCTTAGCAAAGTGACGATGGCTTTGACCCCAATCTGACAAAGCCGTGGGGCATTGTCTCCTGAACGCCCTTTGCCACTGCGTGCCCTTACCGTGCTTGCTGCTACCATGCTCTCCCTGATGAAAGTTCTATGGGGGCCTCTAAGCCCTCGCTGGGCACTGTCCCCCACTCTCTGGGCAATGCCAATACAGTGTACTGATTTTCCCCAAGCAATGCATTCAGATTCAGTTAAAACTTCTGGGAGGAACTAAGAAACACGCATAATCAAAGAAACCAGGTCAGTGTGTTTTGCCAACTGCTGTGGAGCAAGTTACCTAGAGAAAAGAAAACATATTTTAGTAGCTGAGAACTTGCTAAAATCAGGAAGCAAAACAAAGAAAGCCCAAGTCCACAGGTTTTGTCTATGATTAATAGACAACAATTGAGTTTCAGTGCCCACTGTTGAGTTTGAACTTATCAAATTTGATTTTCCTTGTTTTATAATCATTATAGAATTCAGTGCGCACCTTGAGAACATCCGCCTCCTCCTTGAGTGAAGCAGATAGATTTTCTTCTCTATATGGTAAAGAAGAAAAATTTAAAAAAATCTTTTACTTGTGGTCCTCTGATTAACTTTAATAGAAACAGAATAATAAAATTATCAATTGTTATTTGGTTATCACAAATTTCAGCTTAACAAGGAAATTGGCTAAGAAACAATACATGGTCCCCATAAACTCTGTTGGTCTGTAATAGAAAATTCATGGCTTTTCTGTACAATGTAACCATGGGAACAGAACATATGAATAATATTTAGTTATGTGTGGGTATTTTCACGGTAACCTACTTAAGGGCTTCGTTCAAAGGGCATATAAGATGTATGTATGTTGAAGCTTTGCCTCATCCACAAGGTGGTAGGAAGCTCACACGATGTATGGGTGAGGCATGTATGTTGTGGCTCACACGATGTATGGGTGAGGCGTGTATGTTGTGGCTCACACGATGTATGGGTGAGGCGTGTATGTTGTAGCTTACAAGATGTATGAATGTGTGAATGAGTGTGTTATGGGAAATGCAAAGGATAAGGTTGTTAAAGCTTGCCTTCATGCACAAGAAGGCTCTGCATGTGTGTAAGATGTGTGTGTGATTTTATAGGAAGGAGACAGAGAAAGGAAGTTTGGTAGCATCAGGGGAGGGGAGAGAGGGAGAGGGAGAAAGAGAGAGAGAGAGACAGAGACAGAGAAAAGCTAGGATGGAGAGAGAAGGTTGAATGAAGGAAAAAGCCTGAATAAAGAGAGAAGTCTGGCCCCATCTACAAGAGGTGTGAGTATTTACATTATTTACCAACTCCACACCCACCTCCTCTGAACCCTGACCTACTAGGGCAGGACAGCAGTAATGGAGATCTGTGTAAGTTTGACACAACCAAACTGAGTCTGGTCCACTTGGTGGGGAAGGCATTTGTCTCCAATCCAAGCCTAGACTTTCCAGTGACACAATTCATCAGACACATGTGGATCTTTTCTATTAAATGTATTAAGTCATTGTCGTGGTCAGTGTTCTGTTGCTGTGAAGCAACGCCATGACCAGGGCAGGTCTTACAAAGGGAAGTATTTAATTGAGGCTTGCTTACAGTTTCAGAAGTTCAGTTCATCCTGGCAGGGTGCATGGTAGCAAGCAAGCTGAGAGTTTTGCCCCTGGCTTGAGCTTTTGAAGCCCCAAACTCACACCCAGTGAAATACTTCCTCCACCCAGGTCTCACATACAGGAAGCTGTGCCTCCTAATCCCCCTTAAGTAGTGCCACTCCTTAATGACCAAACATCAAATATGTGAACCTGTGGGCCCATTCTTATTCACACCACCACTTCCACTCCTTGGCCTCATAGGCCCTCAGCCATAGCATAATGCAAAACGCATTTACTCCGACTTCAACAGTCTCCATAATCTACCACAGACCCAACAGTGTTTATAAGTCCAAAGTTCAAAGTCTCTTCTGAGACTAACAGCAATCTACTTTTTTATTAAATTTTTTTCTTTTCTTATACAATTTATACAATACATTCTGAACCCCCTTCTCCCCTTCCTCCACTCCTCCTGCTCCTCCAATCTCCCCTCCCTCCCAGATCTGCCTCCTATCACCACCCACAAACATCCCCCTGCTTCTCCCCAGAAAAGAAGTCACCCCAAGGTCACTATTCAATAAAAACAACCTCTTAACTATAATCCTTATAAAATCAAACTTAAAAAGGAGGACACATACTTCCAGCGTACAATGGCACAAAATATGCATCACCATTCCAAAGGGGGAAGGACAGAGCATAGTGAGGAAATACTGGACCAAAGCAAGACCAAAAACCAAATGGGCAAACTCCAGACTCTGCTTCTCCTGATGTCAAAGCACTCTTCAGACCTCCAACTCCTTTCAGCGTTGTTAACTGCAACCCCCCCGACCCCACCCGTACCCCGTCTCGGGCTGGTTCTGTATCCTGTTGGCAGCTCTCCTCGGCAGGTATCACATAATTCTGGTGTCTCCAACATCTTGGAGTCTCCAAGGCAATTCAGACTTCACCTTCACAGCTGCACACAAAGGCCTCCCTAGGCCTCCATGCAGGGACACCCCTGACACGCACCTGGCCTCAGCAGCTCCTCTTAGCCTTGGTGGGAGATTCCACACCCCCCTTTTTGTACCCTGGAACTTGGCCCACTTGTTCAAATGCATTTTTACCAGCTTTCTCTTTTCAATGGTTTCCTTCACTGCTTAAGCTTTTCTTTAATTCTGTTTCACTAGTTGGAAGCTCAGCTGGGTGGGGTCTTGCCCTGAGGTCCCCATTCTCTGTGTCCCATTTAGCATCAGGCTGTACTTTACTTGAGCCCTGGACTTGGTTCCATCACACTTCCCGGTGCTGCTGCTCTCATCAGACTGCACATTTTGTATTCTTCCTTGCTCAGCTTGCTCCTTTTCATTATAGATCTGCATAAGAGTGACTGATAATCACTCTGTGACACAGCCTATAGGAGACTGTCTGTAAATCTCCTCCACCTATCCCTTTAATCTAGAACTCTTCAATTTATTCTCAGGCAGATTTGTAGGGCAAGGGCAAAAAGCAGCCACGTTCTTTGCCGAGATATCACAAGAATAATCTCTAGGCCTCGAGCTGGGCGCCCACAGTCTGAATCACCCTCAGCACCACTGTCTTCCACGCTCCTACCAGGATGGCCCATTAAACCCTGCTTAACACGTTCAACTCTTTCCTAACCCAAAGTCCCACAGTCCACACTCCCCTACAAGCAGATGGTCAGGCTGTCACAGCAACACCCCACTCCTGGTACCAACCTCTGTCAGTCAGTGTTCCATGGCTGTGCAGAGACACTGCGATGGTTATTCTTGGTTGTTAACTTGACTATATCTGGGATGAGCTACAATCTAGAAATGGAAGGCACACCTGTGAGAGATATTTTGCTTGGTTTAAAGTGGGTGAGTCCAATTCTAGTCTGGACCTTTGAGGAAGGAAGACATACCCCTTTGATCCTGATCTTGAGGCAGGAAGACACATGCCTTTAATCTGGGCCACACCTTCTGCTGGAAGTCTGTATAAGGAAATAGAAAATGAAGCCTTTTCTCTTTGCCTGCTTTCAGTCCCTTGCTAGCACATCCATTCCTTCACTGGCATCAGAGACAATTCTTCGGGATTCCAGAATGTACTGAAGACCAACTGAGATATCCAAACTTGTGGACTGAGAAACTACTGGATTCTGGGTAATGGGGGGGGAAGAGAAAGAGAGAAAGATGGAGATAGAGATAGAGATAGAGAGAGAGAGAGAGAGAGAGAGAGAGAGGTGGAGAGACAAAGGAGAGTGAGAAAGAGAAAGAGAGAGAGAGAGAGAAAGATAGATCTGTTCTGTTACTCTAGGGAACCCTTACTAAAACAGACAGCATGACCATATAAACTCTCATAAAGAAAAGTATTTAATTGGGGCTTACTTACAGTTTCAAAAGTTTAGTCCATTATCATCTTGGAAGAGAGTGCGGTGCCAAGCAGCCAGAGTAGTTGAGAGTTCTACAACAGCAGGAAGAGAGAGACACTGGGCTTGGCTTGACCTTTTGAAACCCCAAAGTCCACACTCAATGACACACTTCCTCCAACAAGGCCACGCCTCCTAATCCCTCTCAAGTAGTGTCACTTCTGAGGACCAAGCTTTCAAATATCTGAGCCTATGGAAGCCTTTCTTATTCAAACCACCACAGGCATGATCGATACTTAGTTCTCCATGACACAGTCAACACCATTGTTAGCTACAGACCCCACGTAATCTTACTGAGAAAATGGATTTCACCTTATGTAGCCCTTAGTTTACCAAACATATTCATTCACGCATTTTTGTCTCTTGCTATTAATATATGCTGATTACACACAGTAGGCTTCACCCATCCATATAGTGTATTCTGATCATGTGTACTCTCTCCTGTCCCTCACATCCTTCCTAGTCAACCCTTCCCACAGTGCTCCTCTTCTACTTTCATGTGCTGCTTCTCTTGGTGACGGGAGTTTCACTAGGGTGGCTTACAGGAACTTGCTGTTTTATTCAATGAATGACAGACAGCCTTCCTGGAAAACTTTACGGATCCATAGCGGGCAACTTGCAGAATGGCAGTCAGGGTCCTGGCAGGAGGCAACTCCTGTACCAGCCCCCAGGGCCACCTGAAAATTAAAACATAACTCACCTACGTTTCCCTAGCTCCTCCTTTAACAATGCAAAACGTATGTAGTCTTGGAAGTCATTTTTTTTCTGATGCCCAATTGTTATGGAAGCTTATTCTTAGTTCTCTATAAAATAATTGTTTTGTGCACTTTTGGGAAAAGGGCTGCCTAGACATTAGCACTGTATTGTCTGCAGGTGTTGGATTTATGTGTGTGTGTGAGTGTTTGATTATTCATGATCTGCACGTGCTACCAGTAGAACACCTGAGGAGCTCTGTATTAAAACAAACAAACACCTGAGCTGAGAGCCTTGGGGTTCCACTGTCCAGTATGGCGCTGGCCATGACGGTGGTCCCCTCTGCTGAGGTCTGGCAGGGTTTGCACCTATGAATATGCCTCTGTGTCTCTCTTGATGAGCCCACACAGTGGCTAACGACAACAGATGGTTCCTGTCACGTGGCGCACTGACATCACACCAGCTTATGTGGAGATAAGAAGAGGAAGAGACTCCGGACCTCACAGAGTCCAGTAAAGAGCACTTAGATCAGTTCCCAGAGGACAGAGATTAAGGTTTTAATGAAGGTTCCTGAAGGAAGAGAGAGAAAAAGAAAATAAACCTCTATGAAGAGAAAAGGCTGTGAAATTAATAAATAAATGAGAAAGCTCTCACCGAGGCGAGAGCCGCAGAACGGAGAGCTTTAGGGGAAAAGAAAGAAGTTTTCATGGAAAAAACAAACATTCAGTTGGCAGCAGGGAAAAAGCAAGGTTCAAGGTTTTTCCTGATCCTGGAGCCGATGCTCCCTCCTGCTGCTAGCAGCCTCCAGGGCACAGGAAAGGAGAGTCAGAGCACACTCTTACACAAACTGAGTTTTCTGATGGTTCTGTGTGTGTGTGAAGCCCGAGCCAGTCTTGTGTTTGAGATCTATGAAGAAGATTGCGTGGTTTCCCGTAGCAGTGGTGGAAAACAATTCCAAACCGCCAGGACATTTCAACCAGGATTCTTCCCACTGACTCAGGACCCCAGGCTGTGGAAGCCTAGACTTGGAGGAGAAAAACCTCTTAGTTAAACTGAAGTGTTTGTTACTGTTTTGTTTTTAAAATGAAATTTTTTTCCTTCTCTCGTATAATACATTCCAGCACCCTTCCATCCCTCCCTTCATTCCTCCCAACTCCCCCAATCTCCTCTCTCCCCAGACCTTCCCCCACCATCCTCCCAATCCCACCCCCACATTTCCCCAAGAAAGAGCAATCTTCCCAGAGTTACTTCTCAAGCATGCCACAACAAGATGGAACAGCGTCAGGTACAATTCAATACTTCAAGGTTGGACTAAGCAACCCAGTAGGGGAACAAGGTACTCAGGGCAAGCACTCACCCTATTCCAGTCTGGGGGTACAAGGTACTCAGAGTAAGCACTTATCCCTCTTCTAGTCTGTGTGTGTTTTGCAAAAATAACAGGCCAGGCAACCTCAAGGCATATTTAGGGGAATTTTTTTTTTCTGCAAACCTGACTAAGAGAAAGACTAGCTGTTTAAATACTGGTGAGGTGGTCCTGATGAATCAAATCTGCTATGGTGATGAGAACTCCACCCCAAGAGGGAACCCTTCATGCAGACAGGAAGGGTTGTTTTTCCTGCAAACCAGACTCTATCTTAAAATCTGTAACGTGTTTCCTCAGGGTCAGCACACAGAAGTTCTTCCAGAACTGGCCAAAGTTGTATCTCATGCTGGTAGTCGAACTTGTTACTGTAAGAGCTACCCAAGTGGTGCTGGTTTTGAAGGCATGAAGGGGTCATGGAGAACAGCTGTGGCTTGGCATTGAGAGAAGCCAGGAGAGGCCATTGATAAAAGTGCAGCCTCAGTAGTAGTTGAAGGCCCAGATTGAAGAGGTCATGCAAAGAAGTTGAGGCTTGTCACCATAAGAGAGCCCAGGAGAAGCTATGGGTCAAAGTGCAGCCCCAGGCAGTTCTGAAGATGCCAGTACCATGGGACGACCACCAAGAACAGCAGCAGCAGTGGAGTGGAGCCAGTGGATCCTGGAGGACAAGCTGTGTGTGCTGCAGAGGTCAGAGCCAGAGAAGTGATCTAACCTCTTTGGAGGAGTCCAGAAGATCGTGAGTGAATTCCAGATAATTGGACATTGATAATGTTTTCCTGTTGTCCAACAACACTGTGAAAAGCTTGGTAGATGTCTGGTCTCATTTGGTCCTGTGCATCAGCAACCCTCGTGATTGTTCCTCTTGTAAATAGTTTTGCTGGTGTAGTGTTAAATTGTGTTGTAGAGATCAAGCAATTTTTTGTCTTATACAGAGAGGGGGAAATGTTGTGGAAGGTCATTTTTAGTTATGTATAAAATAATTGTTTGGGAAAAGGGCTTCCTAGGCCTTGGCATTTTGTACTGTCTGCAGGTGTTGGATTTGTGTGGGGGATGTTTGATTGCTTATGATCTGCACGTGCTATCAGAACACCTGAGGAATTTGGGTATCAATAAAAACACCCGAGCTAAGACATTCAAGGCTCCACTGTCCAGTGTGGTACTGGCCTTGATGGCGGTTCCCTCTGCTCAGGTCTGGCAGGGATTGCACTTATGAGAATTCCTCTTGTTATTCTTGGTGAGCCACCCAGCAGCATACTACAACACTCAACACCAGGGCAGATCTGAAAACTATTCTTAGTGCTAAACCAGGCACACCCAAGGCCAAGAGCAGGCGTCTCCAAACAGCCCCTGTGACATTTCTAAGCGTCCTCTGCTCCTGGGAGGTGCTGGCACTAAGAAGCCTCATTCTCTCATGAACAGGATGAGTGCTGCTTTCCAGTTGCCACTCTGATGGGTTTGGTCATCTTGAGGGAAGAGGCGGGCTGCCTGGGTGGGGACAGCAGAGAGTAGCCACCCTGCAGCTTCGTGCCTTCAGCCCTCGTGGTGCTGGTGGAAGTCTGTCAACTGCCCAAGTGTCTCCAGTGACCACTTCTGGGTGGAGTAGTGGAGGAAATGGCTGGGTTTGGATTCTCTGCCAGTCTGTTGCCTTCGGGAGGTATCTACACTGAGATAGCTCATGTGTGCAGGGGTAAGTGTCCTGAATAAGCCAGGATGTAGGAGTAATGGCTGTAGAAATTCTGCCACGGAGATGGGGAGCTAGCTCTGTTGGTTAAAGTGCTTGTCACACAGTCATAAAGACCTGAGTTCAATTCCCAGAACCCATTATAAAAAAAAAAGCCTGGCAGGGTGGCATGTGCCTGTAATTCCAGCACTGAGGACATGGAGACTGGAGGATCCATGCTAGCCAACCACCCTAGTCAGTCAGTGAGCTGCAGGTCCTCTGAGAGACCCTGTCTCAAAGAGCAGGTGGAGGAAATTTGAGGAAAGCACTTGACATTGATCTCTGACCTCCATATGCAACCACAGACATGTGCACACAAAGCCCCTCCCCTGACAAGGGCACACACACACACACACACACACACACACACACATGCACACAAAGAAGAAATGGAGGGATCTGAACTTCCCCAGTGCAGAATGAATCTCAGAGCCAGTGTGCCCAGACTCAAGAGCAGGAAGTGGGTGGTGTCGGGCTGAATCAGACTTACATGGTACTACATTTGGCTTCCTCTGCTCTTCAATCATCTGATACCTAGGGTAGGAAATATCACATGCATGATGGCTGGAGATTGTTAAGATAATATGAGAACAACTTCTCAAGTACAGATCACTGTGTAACTTTGTGGAATGTGTGTGCTGAAAGTATTGCATAGCCCAGGCTGAGCTGAAGCCAGGGAAGTCAGTGAAGGCAGCTGTCAGGACGTGATGTCCTCCCATGACCCTCTCCTAAGTGTAAGTCACACTTACCTGCATCATCTGGGGGCTCCCATGCCAGGACGGCAAAGCAAAAGACAGAAAGGTCTCCTGCTTTCAACTGTAAGCAGCAGGAAAACCTTGCTTGTGGGTCTAAAATCAAACTGTGCAGAACCCAGTCTGTCCCAGCGCAGCACCCAGGAATGCCACCCAATGTGGAGACACTGGGTTTCCTTACTTACAGGAAAGCTCCAGTTTACAAATCCAGCTCTTGGCTGCAGAAAACACCTGCCAGAGTCGAAACGCCCATCGAGCTCCTGGGAATCACAGTTCTGCTCAAATTTGTTTCCTGAGAGCAATGGAGACCCCCCACAGCGAAGTTACATAAAAATGCTTAATATTTTGAATCCCTACTCGATTATTCACAAAAACTGCACTGTGCAGATAACTTCAGTTGGGCCCATTCCAATTTGAAAACTCTAGGTAAAAACCCACACCCAAGAATTCATAATTAGACAATGTTTATTGCCACAGTCTGAGCATTTAGACTGTTGAATATGGGTTAATCTTGGATAGATTTAAAACACCACCTGTTCCCGTCTGTTAAAGAAATATATTATAATTGTAATTTCTGTTTCACTCAAGTGCTTAATCCCCGTATGCTTCATTTCGTCTTTTGAATAAAGAGCTGGATTCGGAAAGCCTCCCTCCGTCGGAGAGCGGGCAGGTGGCTCTTCACAGATGGGGGTCTCGGGGTGTGACAGACTTGTGGGTCACAGAGAACCTTCTTGATGAGACATCCATGGGTGTACTCACTTAGTCTCATTCAGGACCAGAGGATGTGCTCAGTCCTTTGAGAGACAAGACGCCGAGGAGAGTGAGGATGAGCTGACAAAGGCCCTTTGCTCAGCTTCACAAAGCACAAGGTGCCCCACGCCGTGGAATGGCCCTGCTTCTGCAGACAGAAGGGTATGGAAGCTGTTCCAGCTTCCTGAGTTCTGTGTTGTCCAGGGGTGGACATGAGGACAGGAGCCAGAAGGGAGAGGAGTGTTGCTCCTGACTGATTCTGCCATTCCTGCCTTCTCTGTAAGGTCAAGAGTGTCTTGAATAAAGGTTGTTAGGCTGCAAGTGGCTCACCCGCTCACAGTGTTTCCATTACAGCTAGCAATGTGGGTTCGTCTCTGAGGACCAACAGGTTGGGAGGGGACCTGATGGTTCTCAGCCAAAGGCAACCCTGTCCTCTAGGAAGATGTCTGTAGATCCTTGTGCTGTCATGGGCGTGGGATCCTGGCATCCATCTGTGTGTAAAGACCAGGCATGCAGCTGACAATCCTGTAATGAGCATCAGAGCCCCACAGCAAAGAGTGAGCAATAGCGCCAAGACTGGGTCACCTGGGACTGGCCTTGGCACTGCGTATGACTGATGTAACCTCGGTTTCTGTAACTGTGACCCAGAGTAACGGTGACGTCACCGTCTTTTCCAGAGGATCAGCGACACTCACTGAGGCTACAGAGACTGTCCAGAACCCTCTGCCTCAGCCAGGTAAACATCCCCCGTCCACCTCGCCTGGTCATTGTCTGTTTTGATTTCTCAGTCAGCCACAGTCTCTTAGGCCACATTTGGAACAAGACAATTGTCCAGAGAATTGGACAACTGGCTTTCTCCACCATGCTCCCAACGTGACCCTCAAGGTAGGTGAATCTGACTCTGAGGTACTGCTCCCCACACAATCAGGAGGAGCCAGTGCTTACAGGGAAGCTATGAGTGCCTGCTGTGGCTTTGCGTCCAGCCCCCTCTGTGGCCCTGTTGTGGATGGCCATAGCAGCAGCCTGACTCCACAGGCATCAGCTCTTCTATAAAGTGGGTGCCCCCATGGGGGGCCCATAGTGTCCTTCTGTGAGACATTCAGTAGGGTCATTGTTACAAACTACCTGGCATGGTTTGTTAATGGATGTCCACACTTGAGTCAGAGACAGACAGCACAGGGTGGAGAATACAGCCACAGGATGAAGCTAAGAATACCCAGGAACTTCTCAGAGGCTTTGCCAAGGGGGAACAATGAGGGCACATCTGCCACCATGCCCATTGAGGCCTTGCTCCACAGCACCACTGAGACCAGACTCAGGATACCCCTAGCCAGGGCCCAGGCACCCCCTGAGCTGGCCCCAAGGAAGGGGCAGACAGGAAGCCAAGACGGAGCCCAAGGCTGCCCCAGAACTGTCAGATGCACCATCAAACACAGCTGACTCTCCTCTGCAAGAGCAAGGGCTGCGGTGCAGAAAAAGGAATGGGAATTAAACAGACGCGGACGGAGCAGAGGTAGGTTCGGGATGCTATCTGTGCAGGTCAGCCCGGTAGCCACAGGATTAGAGAGGTCCGTGGGAAAGCAGAATCTTAATTTTAGGTTTCTCAAATGAACCAAGTTATCTACAAATGGAAAAATCCCCCAAAGTGGAGTGTTCTGTAATAACGTGTTTAAAGGTAGTCACTTCATACAGGTTTATCTTGACTTCATATTAAGTGTACACCCCAAGGTTAATGTACACATTTGAAGAGTTGGACCAGCCACCAAAATGTGGGACGGACAGAAATGGAGGGGCCATGCCTTCCGTGGGATTGGATCGCCAGAGGGGCAGGTGGGAGGCATGAACTGTACCCCCGGTGCCTCAAGGGCTGTTTAAAGACCATCAGCTCCAGTCTGAGGTCAGGGAATGTCCCTTTTGACAAAGCTTCAGGCGCAGTGTCCGGACCCATCCTGTAGCCTAAATGTAAACGTCGCTTTGATTTGCAGCTAACACCCCAGGAACCTACTTACTAACTTTACTTATTTCCAGGCAGGCTCTGGGGGAGGGACTCACATGGAGGACTAGGGCACGAAGGGTGCCTTCCTCCTCACATGGCACCGAGGCTTCCGGGTGGTGTTGTGGATCAGAGTGTTTGGAAGCTGTTCAAGCCATTCAAAGACAGAAGCTGACGGCCTAGTGACTCGTGTAGGTGCTCTGAAGATCACCCTGTTTTTGCTGGTGTTAACCAGATAGGAGACACATACCCTGTCGATGGCTAGAGGCACCAGGATGAACAAGTATAGCCTGGGAGAAGACAGACAGGAGGATATGCTGGGGTACGACCCTGACATGGTATATGTCAGTACATGTCAGTCTCTGCGTGTGACAGTGTGTGTATGTGTGAGTGTGTAAAGGAATGTGAATCTGTGTGTGTGAAAGAGAGTGTATATGTGTATTGTGAGTCTATGTGACCTGTGAGTGTGTGTCAATGTGTGTGTGGACATGGCAGTGTATATGTTTTGTGTGATGTACAAATACATGTATGTGTGTGTAAGGAGTGTGTGTGTGTGTGTGTGTGTGTACTGGGGGTTGAAGTTGTGTGCAGTAGGGTAAAGGTTAAAAATCAAGAGGAGTGGCTACGGGAAGGGACCCCCTTGGAGAGGGTGAGGGAATGCTGGGGGGATGGGGAAGAAGTATTCCCAACAGTGAGAAACAGCCAAAGACCTCAGAAAGGGGAGTGTGGGGGAGGCAGGGGAGGGGGGAGGAGGGAGCTCTCTGGTGTTCTCAGTGTTGAACTGTGGGAAATCCTCAATTATTAATTTTTTCAGATTCTTTCAGTGCTTCCAGGTTCAGGCACTGCTAAATTTCCCTATAGAGAAAGATCTGCATTCCACACTCCTTTTGGAAAATTCGAGAGCAACAGCTATTGCAAATAAAACCGAAAACGTTAGGTTTGCGCTGCCCTTCAACTTCGGGGGCTGTGAATTCAGGCAATCACTGAGTAAGACTCGCCACTCTCAAAATGTGTAGAACATTTATAAGACGGCGAATGAGCGCGGGACGAGCCTTTTAAATACGAAAACGGAGAAGCATTTAGTGGTTTTGTTACTTGCTTCCATTTCATGTCAGATGGTGCAGGCCAACAAGATGGCCGACTTCCTTAGAGCCCGGGAAAGAGGGAGCATCGGCTTTTCCCTGAAGCAACTACAGTGCAAAGGTGCGGTGGGTTGGGTTGTTGTGTGAGAATCCGCATCCTGCCTCACACTTGGTTTCTAAACAATTCTACAGCCGAGTGGGTGCATGGGATGCATTTGATGTAGTCTTTGCTAGAAGGTTCAAATGCTTCTCTCCCTGTCTGTCAAGCTGCCCTGAAATATGGCTGATGAACCAGCCTGTGGCTGATGCCTGTCAGCCCCGATTTCAATCAGCCCTCCTCAGCCACCTTGCACCTTCAGAAGCTGTGTCAGGGCTCCCTGATATGTTTCACGGGAATGTGATGATTCATGCCTATTGCAGAGCAGGGAGAGTATTTACATTCTCAAAGCAATCACGGATTTGAGATAGTTAAACTAAATTTTGTATTTCATCCTGGCAAATAAATTTATAGGAAATACAATTATTTATAACCAGGTTACACACCACAGTAAATAACAGAGTTGAATGAAAGTGTTAGCTATCCATATGAATTTCTGCGGTAGGAGGAGTATTAGAGGCAACCGCAGGCACCAGTGGGTGACGGTGAAGACCTTTAAGAAGCCAGCAGTTTACTTTCTGATGAGTGGTCCAGAAGACCCCCGCCCACTCACACTGTCTCATGCTGAGGTACATCACCTGATCCGTCAATCACTCATTAGAGCCATCTGAAGGGACCCCACGGTCTTCTTACAGAATGATTTCCCACAGTTGTTCTCTGAGCAATTCTCATATATCCACCCTGAAGTCTATATATCGCTCTGAGTCACTAAATCCTGAGAGAATCACATAAGCTTGGAAAGGCTGGGAGCCTACAGAGAGATCTGTATGCCTATACTACATCCATCACAACAAACCTGAGGGTCACATGCTCATCCAGCAATGCTCTCTGACCTGGATTTTAGATGGAAGCATCCCTGGTCCCAGTGTATTGCAAGAGAAGTCCCCACATGGTAGACAGACTTGCTTGAGTCTCCAGGGCCACACCTTCCAATGCTCATCTTGCCGAGCTCAGTAGGAGCTCCCAGCCAGGTGTTCAGCAAAACACCAACACAAGTGCTCCCAACACATACATGTTATCACCATGCCCAGAGACTAAAATTCTCACTTTGAAACTTGTGGTTCTCTTCCTCCAGGATTGTCAGAAGGTTGGATAAAGGATGTGCTCATCATCTGTCCACAGGGGGCACTGAACCTGTGTCTGAAATGTACAGACCCACAGTCTTCTTCCCACAGCCTCCCCATTAATTCCCACTCCGGATTAATTGGAGCATTCTGACCTTGGAGCTGAGGCCCAGCTCTAAGCACAGATTTCCTTTCTGGTGCAAGGAGTGTCCTGCTCTGCTCACACGGTCTTTACACACATGTGTATTCTACCTGTTGGAGGTCTGGGCTACAGAGCCTGCGTCTTCAGGCACACACCTCGTGGAGTGAAAGCTCACATAGCAGCCAAGGGACCACTCATCATAGGTGACTGTTCTCAGCTACAGTGAGCCATGTTTTTCACACTTACTGCCCCAAAGTCAGCTCTGAATATAAAATTCATATGAGTTGCTTGCTCGTGAATAGCACTTTGGATGCTAACACAGACCTAGCTTCAGCTATAAGGTCTTGGACGTGCTGTTGGAGCTGGCGAGTCTACCTGCATTCCTCCAGTCTCCATCTTCTCACCCATAAACTGGATCACTGCAGACCACAACACGTCTGGGTATGGGTGAAGCACAGAGCTTGGGAGAACATGTGCAGATCTCGGAGGCAGCCATGACTTAGTTTCTCTGATAGTCTCTGTTCTGGAGACAAAGCCTGACTTCCGTCTTTCAGCAAGAAGAGGACATTGGACTTTGAACAGAGGCAGGGATGCAGAAGGTTGTGTGTGCAATGACAGGGGCCACAGGACAAACCGCTTCTGCCTTGCTCAGTCTCTTCAGAGCATTGCCAGGAAGCCAGCTGCCATTGTCCTCTGAGTCACTTGCAGAGGATCCAGGGGAGCTGAGACATCAAGTCCAAGTCCATATAGGTGGCATTATCCCAGAGCACGCCTCAGTCCTCAGAAGGTGGACCTAGCAGGGAGTGAGACTTCAGTCTCTTCAGAGCCTCGGTCAGAATCAGCTTCCTGTGTTGCTCAGCATCTCTGACATTCAGGAACTGTGCAAGGTCGTGCATGTCGGATACAACGGCCTTCTAAGTTTGAAGCGATTTATTATACAAGAGATAATTAATACAGATGACAATATGGCCCTTTTAAGACGGCAGGTTGAACATTGTTAATTTTTGAGATTATACCTATTTTTAAAAATTTCCATCTGCAGTCTGTATGTCAGCAAGTCAACACCATCTGTCAAATTAGGGCTCCATGTATACACACGGACACATGTATTCAATAATTGGATCCACACACACACACGTGCAACTGGATTTGTGGATAATAAACCCAGCTAAACAAAACACTAAGACTCCCTGTTGCAGAGCAGGTGGCACAATTCCTCTGCCCTTTCTTGCCAGCTGTAAGTTTGATGTAAATGAGGCCAGTTTCGTGCCTCGTCTGATGCTTACCTATGACTGTAGCCGGCGGTGGAAAGCAGCTTTGGGCCGGCATCATCGCGATGCACATAGGCACTTTGGACTGTTGTCGCTCATCCCTGAAAGTTGGCTTTCTCCCAGGACTTCATCCACCACAGGACGTGAGGTGATGTTCAGAGCGGCAGCCAGGGATTGGGGGGTAGCCTGGTGCAGAGAGAGTCCTGCAGGATCATCCACACAGAGATCAAAGCTGCTCCTCCATCATCCCCAGTTGCAGGTGAGGAAGCCCAGGCATCCATGCCAAGTCCTACGGAGTCTTAAGTCATCTCAAATGCAACTGGAGCCTGCCTAATATGTCAACTTGGGGCACAGGTATGTGTGTGTGTGAGTGTGTGTGTGTGTGTGTGTGTTCCCTTAGGGTCTCCAGGGAAGCCCAGAGAAGTGGTGTCCGTACAGAGGTGACCTGGATAGGGAATTCAAGGGGACCCACTCTATGGGGACTGAACATGAGCCACAGTCAGATCACAGGGGCCAGGGAGGAAGCAGAGGCTCCAGTGGGCCAAGAGAAGGCTGACTGTGAAGTCCTGTCCTGTGCCTTTAAAACTCACAGAGTCCGGCAGGGATTGGGCGAGAGCCTGGCTGAGCCCAAGAGACAACATGTCTACAATCATGACATGGCCTTCAGATAGATAGATAGAATATTGTGTTCATTGCATCCCCCAACCTGCTGCTGGGCCTCATCGTGGGGACAGGGAGAAGGCGCTCCTGCTGTTTGCATCCCTGTGACAGGTGCATTGTGGCAAACGGCTTTCGCTAAACTAGGGCGAGTGTGCTAGCTGTAAAGTGTGGATTCTGTGTGTGTGGGGGTGAGATTAAACAGCCACAGAAAGAAAAAGAAAGCTGTTTTATCTCTTCAAAAGACTTGTCTACAGCAAGTGGAGTGGCAGGGACTGTGTCACAGACTCCTCTGGACAACCACAAGATAAGGGTGTTCCTGCACCCTACACCACTCCAGTCACCTCGCATACCTCTTCACCTCGTACAGGTCAAAGCCAGCACCTGCTGGGTTGTTCTCATCCTCATTGCCTTTGGTCACAGGTGGGCCACTAGCCAGGAGAGAGTCTCACTGAGTTTCAACCTGCGAATGGTCAGAGGTTGAGCAGACAGGCTCAGTAAACAGATAGTGCTGCGGTCTTACTGGGACGGTGTGCACTTTAGCACAAGCCAGGAGGCCTGGAGAGTGTAGGTTGTGTCAGGCAGGGCTCCCTCCCCGTCAGACCTGAACCAGGAGAATGTATGTACGGAAAGGGATTCACTGGACTGGCTTATGTGGGACAGGATTGGTCAAGAATAATTTACTGTACTGAAGAGACTGCAGTTCACGAAACTGGAAAAAGCAGCAGGCCCAGTCTGGTATTGGTAGCCTAGAAGACTCTCGGGCAGTTGCTGGTACTCAGTCCAGGTTGGAAGACTGGGCAGCTGGAGTCAGATGTGAGCAGGGATGGTGGTGGTGATGGCAGGAAGTGGCAGGAGCAGGCAGGTGGCACTGCTATTTCCTGGGACCTCTTCATACCTCAGTCACTTTGCTGGAAGGTGCCAATCACACTGAGGGTGGGCCTTACTCTCTCTGTCTCCTGGGTGACTCCAGATTCCATCAAACTGACACTGTAAGCGGTTTCAGCAAGAGTACACAAATGCCCCTTGTGTGGCCCCCTCATTTACTCCTTGGGTGCTATCAGAGGTGAGCTTGCTGCTCAGGAGACATTTTCCCAGAATGCTGAGCATGTGATTCAGTGTGTGTTTTGCTTTCATTTAGACAGCCAGTTTTAGGGTACGCACTGAACCTAGAGGGCAGGAAACAGCTGTCTTTCTGTAGCTATCCTTAATTAGATAGTACAGACCCATGAGCTGTGAAACTGATGAGCTGTGAACTGTCAGTGCAGGCCATTTCCAGAGCTGGGATTATGGCAGAACAGCTCTCGGGACCAGTGGAATGCACTTCCCCCATTGGCTGGGCTCTCAAGGTCTAATAAAAAAAGAACCATAAGGTGCACACGCCTAAGAGAACATTGTCTCACAAGAGGCAATTAAAACGAGGCCGTCCCGGGCACGGCATCTCACCACTTCATTTGACTTGATAGTTAACATGTGTCTGATGTTATCTCTTCCCCCCAGCCAGTCACTAGAAAAAAAATAATGCTTTTGGCCAAGCAAAGGTACACCCAAGGGTAGGATTGGTGGTTGCTATCATCTCGGGGGTGAAGCTTAAGGCTCAGGACCTGAAGGCTCAGTTCCCTCCCCTGATGTGATCAGCGCTGTTATATTGTCCTTGGCCTTCAGAGAAGGTGGAGGCCTCCTCCAGTAAAAATCAGAGGTCCCCTGTGAGCAAGCTCAGAGGTAGTGTTCTTTTCTATCCTCCTGCTGGTAGCAAGCAGACGTGCCCATTCCTAATGGAACTGCTTGTTGCTGTAAGTGGTTAGAGAGAACACTATTAGAAATTATGGCTATCCTGAATGTGTGTGGTATACGTGTGAATGTGTTCTTGTCTATGTGCGTGTGTGCGCATGTGCACGTGTGTGTGTGTGTGTGTGTGTGTGTGTGTACGTACGTGGCAGTCAGAGGTCAATGTCAGGTAGCTTCTTCTTCCTTATTTTTTTTGAGACCATGTCTCTCACTAAGCCTGGAGCTCATCATGCTGGAGAGATGGCTCAGTGGTTACGAGCACTGGCTACTCTTCCAGAGGACCTAGGTTTGATTCCCAGAACCTACATAGCTGCCTGTAACTGTAGGTCCAGGGAATCCGACGCCCTCTGCTGGCTGAACACCCGAGCTCCCTTTCTGATTCAGGGTCGCTGGCCTCACAGGGAACCATCGTGCACCTTTGTCATCTAGGCAGAGAGCTATTTGCAAGCTTGGTTTCTCAGTAGTGATTGCATATACAGCAGCAGGCGGAAGAGTGGGAATATGTCTTACTTCTTCCTTCAAATGCAGCCTAAGAACGGCTTCTAAGAATGGGTCTGGCACATTTGCTGGTGGTTCTCTCGGGTTGTCTAGAGAAACAGCAATGACACAAAATATTATCTTAGAGCAACAGAGGGTCTGGCCACCATGAGTCTGTACTGATAAACTCTCACTGACCATGGGGGAGACACAGTCACATCACCAAAGCTTCTCATCCCAAGGAATGTGGATCCTGATTGTTGAATGAGAAGCAGAGAATGGATGGAGTTAGGGTGGCTGGATCAAGCCAGGAGGCAGTGCCTCGGACTAGGAGAAGCCTAGCCACCCTTTGCTTTTCTTATCTGAGTGATGTCTGTCTCAGTCCAGCTTTTAAAGAGCCAACAAAACCGTCTGCTGTGCAAACAGCCTCCTGCTCAACACAGGCCTCTCTTCCATATGGAACACTTCAGGGAGCAGAGCTATTGAATTTCTCCATGAGAAGGTTGTATAACTAAAATCCAGGAACTCCACACTCCAGGAGGTGGGCAAGGACAGCTGCCTCACTGGTCCTGGGGGGCAGCACCGGTGAGTGCAGACGTGCTCGCTCTCAGAATTCTCTAATGTACATGGACTGAAGCGGACATCTGGGCTCACTGACCCTATAATCTGACAGGAGGATGTCTGGCATTTCAGGGGTTGATCTGTGAACATGCATAGGCTAGCAAGTTCCCTTACAAAGAAAGACAGGGGCAGGTAAACATGGAGGTGTGTTCTGTGCAGCCTCCCTGGATGTGGCCACCCTAGGAGGCAGGGTCTTGGGTATTCTGGTATATGACTCTCCTCTTTAGGGCCTCACAAAGATGCCATCTTGAATCCTCTTGGAATTTGCAATGACGTTTCAATGGAACCAGCTTCCATTACTCCATGGATTCTCAAAACAGTCCCCAACAAAGAGGATAGAGCACTGACCTCACATGCTGTCACAAATCCCACAAATCTGGTGACTTGGAGGGCAGAAATGTACTGCCCTGTATTTTATGAGGCTGGGGGTTCAGGATCCGTGGTGAGCAGGGTTCCTCCCCCTCCCCCTCCTCCTCCACTTCTTCCTTCACCTCCTCCTCCACCACCCCCACATTGTTCACCCTCACTTCCACCACCTCCTCCATCTCCTCCTCTTCTTCTTTCTCCTCCTCCCTCTCTCTCCTTCCCTCCCCTTCTTTCCCTTCCCCCCCTCTTTCTACCCTACCCACCCTCCTCCTTTGTTTCTACCTTCTCCTTTTTCTCTTCCCCTTCTTTCTTCTCTTTGCTATTCAGATCCTTTCACCATTTCAGCAGGCTGGACTGAAGCCATAAGTATTCCAGGCTTTCTCCCGCCTCCCCATCATCTAGCCTCAGCCTCCTGAGTGTCGGGCTTACTTATGTGAGCCACATTGCCAGGCAAGGCCCATCCTTCCAAGGCCTGTCCTTGACCTACAGATGGCTGGCTTTCCTCTGGGCTTTCACAAGGCTACCTGTGTGTGTGCTTCAGTGTCCCGACACTGATCATGATAGATTAGGGTCCTCTGAGATGACCCCGTTGTTGAATCTGCCCCACACTGTCAAGTTTCCATTTTCACATTCTAGGGGCTGAGGTCAGAACCTCAACATGTGAATTTGGAACTTGTTGCTGTGCAACCCCTCACAGCCTGCATGTTCTGCATTACCAACGGTCTGAAGCCAAAGGAGGATGCTATCCTGTGGCCAGTTTGCATATAGTTGCTGGGCAACTGCAGAGGAGGCTGGTGGTCTGAGACCCACTCCTGCACTCAGGGAGTCCTTGGTCAGCAGGCAGCAGGTGGACCACACACAAGACAGACTCAGCCCAGACCACAGCCTTCATTTTCACACAGCCTTTGCCCTGGACATTTTCCTCCTGTGCATTAAATTTTTAAAAGGCATTTATTTTTTATTTTTTGCTTCCTTCTTCAGATGTAGCAGTCAGGAGAAAACAGGATCAAACACCAAACTCAAAGCTTGCCTCTGTATTTCTGAGCTGGAAGTGCTGGCTGATTGGAACATTCAAACTGGATCAAAATGTGAGCTGCGGAGATGGCTCAGTCCGTAAAGCGCTCACCGTGCAAGCGCGAGGACCTGAGTTTGATCCCGAGAAACCACGTTAAAAAGTACAGCCAGGTGTGGCGGAGTGTATCTGCACTCCCAACGCTGGGGAGACACAGAGCCGCGTGGGTCTATCAAGCCGGCTGCTCAGACAGCGAACCCTACTCGGGGAGCTCCAGGCCAGAGAGAGACCCTGAAGAATGACACCCCCAGGGCACACACATACACATGCATGTGCATGCCCCCACATGTATCTACAGGTACAGGGCAGGGCAGACGCGGGTGCCACACCTCTGCGAGCCCGATGGGGTCCCAGCTTCCTGAGAACTGGTTCTCTACGAGAGCCCGCTCTCTGTTCCTCTATCGTCCCAGTGTTTGGCTTCCCAGCACATAATGGGGAATTAGTTGAAACACGTGGGGGGTTAGGATGGGGCATCGCTCTGAGCAGGTGCAGGGTCCCAGCAGCCGGTGCTGAAATGACAGCTGAGGCATGAAAGGGAACACCAGTGGATAAATGTGTGTGTAATTTTAGAGTTAATAATCATGGTGCATAATTTTCTTTGGAAGAAGGGCTTATAATAACGTTTTTAGAAAGTGCCAAGCAAAGTAATGACACACTTGGCAAGCCGTAAAAACAGAACAATTTGGCAAATGTCTCATTAGCCAAGTTCTTGGGTCAGGGCAAGGCTTTTATTTTATTTAAATCAGTACATTAACATTTTCAAATACGTTCATTTTATGGTTTTATGATTTTTCTTAGAATTGCAATCTTGCTTGCTGATGTGGTGTTTGAAAATGTGGTTCCCTAAGTCAACTTTGGCTCTGTGGGAGGGATTCTCATCCATGACTCAGAGGAAAGCAAAGTGCCCAAGAGCGGGCACCATCCGTCCTCAGGGACACTAGACATTGGCATTTCACAGTGACGGAGCTGCTGCAGCAGAAATCGCACTAAAGACTAGAGCGGCATTTTCTGTATTTCGGGGAAGTGCTGTTGGTGGTCTTGTTTCTCAGAGTTACAGTGTCTGCTACTGGAAGATCCAAGATCACCCACGTTTCAGAAAAAGAAATGACATGTGGGTGGTGTGTCTTGTTGAAGAAGTTCATCTGTGTTCTATGCACTGTTGGGTGAGGGGCTGCCTAGGGTGTTTTGTATTGTCGGCAGGTGTTGGGTTTCTGTAGGGAGTTGTTTAATTGCTAATGATCTGCATGTGCTATCAGTAAGCACCTATGGAATTCTGAAAGAATAAAAACACCTGAGCTCAGATGCTGGGGGTTCCACTGTCGATCGAGTATGGCACTGGCCAGGGCATTCGTTCCCTCTGGAGAGGGAGATCTGGCCGAGTTTGCAGATATGAGAATGCCTCCGTGCCTTCCTTGGTGAGCCGCCACTGCAGCATACAGCTGCAAACAACACACCAATGTGGGGCAGGACATCACGCCAGCTAATCCAATGTGGAGACAAGGAAGAAGAAAAAGAAACTCCAGATCTCACAGAGTCTGGTAAAGTATGCTCAGGGCAGCTCCTAGAGGTCAGAGATTATATATAAGCAAAAATAAAGAGTAGAAGTCTCCTGAAGGAATTGGAGACTGAGGGAGGAAATAAGCCTCTATGAAGAGAAAATTGTGGAAATTAAGTGAGAAAGAGGGCTCCAAAAGTGAGAGCCACAGAGTGAAGGCCTTTAGTGAAAGACATTTTCATGGTTAAAAACAAAAAATTCAGCTGGGAGCAGGAAAGAAACAAGGTTTCCACAGCTTTTCCTGATCATGGAGCTGACTCTCCCTCCTGCTGCTGGTGGCAGCCAGGGCTGGGGAAACGGAAACCAGGGTGTACTGTTGTATAAACTGAGCTTGTCGATGGCTTTGTGTGTGTGAGGCCCAAGCGGGTCTTGTATTTGAGGTCTATGAAGAAGGATATACGTTTCCCCTTAGCCGCGATGAAAAAGAACACCAAACTGCGAAATGTTTCAACTGGAGAGTCTCCCCACTGGCCCAGGACGCCCTGCTGTTGTGGAAGCCACAGCTTAGAGACAAAAAGCCGCTTAGTTAAACCGAACAGTTTTGCTTTGCTTTTTTCACTAAGAAAGACAAGCGGTCCAGGCACTGGTGATGGCGATGAGAGCTCCACCCACAAGGGACCTTGCTGCAGACAAAGTAACTAGCTAATTTTCCAGAAAACCAGACTCTATCTTAAAATCTGGAAAGTGTTTCTTCAGGGTCGGCACACAGAAACTGTCTTCCAGAACTGGCCGAGGTTGTATCTCGTGCTGGCAGCCAAACTTGGTATTGTAAGAGTCGCCCAGGTGGTGCTGGTTTTGAAGGCATGAAGGGGTCATGGAGAGCAGCTGAGGCTTGGCTTGGGAGAGCCCAGGAGAGGCCATTGGTGAAAGTGCAGCCTCAATGGCAGTTGAGACCCAGAATGAAGGGGCCATGAAGAGAAGTTCAGGCTCGGCACCATGAAAAGAGCCCAGGAGAGGCTTTGGTGAAAGTGAGGCCCAGTTGCAACAGTCTTCTGAAGATGCCAGTACCATGGGATGACCACCAAGAACGGCAGCAGTGGAGTGAAGCCAGCCAGAGCCTGGAGGACAAGCTGTGTGTGCGGCAGAGGGCAGAGCCAGAGAAGTGATCCAAGCCCTTTGGAGGAGCCCAGAAGATCGTGAGTGAATTCCAGATAACTGGACATTGGTAATGTGTCTCTGCTGTCCAAAGAGGTTGAGAAAGCTTGATAGATGTTTGGTTTCATTTGGTCCTGTGCATTAGCAGCTCTAGTGATTATCGCTCTTGTCGATAGTTTTGCTGGTATAGTGGTGAATTATATTGTAAAAGTAATTCAATTTTTTTTTTATACAGAAAAGGGGAATTGTTGAAGAAGTTTATTTTTAGTTATATGTAAAATAATTGTTTCTGCACTTTTGGGTGAGGGGCTATCTGGGCATTTTGTATTGTCTGCAGGTGCTGGATTTCTGTGGGTGATGTTTACTTGCTTATGACCTTCATGTGGTATCAGTAGAACACCTAAGGAGTTCTGAATCAATAAAACATCTGAGGGGAGATGTTTGGGGTTCCACTGTGAGTATGGTGCTTGCCATGGTGGTGGTTCCCTCTGCTGAGGTCTGGCAGGCTTGCACCTATGAGTATGCCTCTGTGTCATCCTTGGTGACCCGCCCAGTAGGTGTACTACTGCAGTGTCTTACTGCTCCCCTTGTTTACACTGGTCTGCTTGCTCATCGCTTCCAACCAGGAGTTGGTTACACAGTCAGTGTGGGAAGTGGACCTTGTGAACAAGAAGGAAGCCTTGCTGACTGTCCCACCCTCATTGATCTAGTGGGGTATTTATGATTGAAATGCTCTTTCTGCATTTGTCTTTCATTTCTGTAAAAGCTAAGATAAATTAACATCACACACAATACTCTAAATATTAAGTAAACAGCAGTTTCTTGTTATTTACACCTTGGCCAGTTGTTGGTCTCTGTATTAATCTCATCTAATAAAAACAAAAACAAAAACCCTCCTCTGATTACAGTTTCACAGGATGGTAATCTATGGGTGAGATAAAACATTAGAAGTCAGTTTAATGCTGTGCCATTTAACAGACTAATGACAGTAGGTTTTCCCCTAGGACTTACAACTCATCTAGACATGGGAGCCTCAAGCCACAAGTGGACACAAGCCAGACAGTCCCAGCATGGGGAGAGGAGGTGGGCACAAGGAGCTACTGGCAACTGATGGCCACTGGGAGAGGGTCAGCTTTCTTTTAGAGTGTGGCCCCTGGCAGTTTAACTAAGCTGCAGAGGAAGAACTCACACCCCAGACTGTGTGGGCAGCCCAAAGGGGACTTAGTGGGTTTAAAACGGAGGACACAAAACTGGGTGGCTAGGGAAGGGGGTAGATCCTGGAAGAGCTGAGGGAGGGACGGATATGATCCAAACACACTGTATGAAATTCTCAAAGAATTAAACATGGAAGAGAAAGAAGAGCAACCTCATCCACCCGGCCCTGCACTCTGAGTCTGCCCA
The DNA here is from genome assembly GCA_026225945.1 of Cricetomys ansorgei. Classification (NCBI taxonomy): domain Eukaryota; kingdom Metazoa; phylum Chordata; class Mammalia; order Rodentia; family Nesomyidae; genus Cricetomys; species Cricetomys ansorgei. The sequence continues at coordinate 9,289,421 of JAMJFZ010001249.1, read as the reverse complement.
GGCTCCTTGAGGTTCTCCACAGCGTCCTTGACAGATGACGCTTACCTTACTTTGCAGATTCTGACTTTGGTTGTGTGAAATCTCACCTGCTGTCCTAAAGCAACCAAACAGGTAGTATATGCTGGATCTCAGCTTGTTGGTGCCGCTTGCCTCCCTGTCTAGGAATGTCTCACCTGCCAAAGCGTGTCCACCTTCTGCTGACTACACGGCTGTCTCCTCTTGAATGTTCAGAAACGGACTAAGCTGTGTTCTGTGAATAGGTTTTCACGGAAGTCCTGTTTTATGCACCTGAAAATTATTTGTGTGTCTTCTTGTTGTATGACACTAGTTTTGGAGAGGTGTGAAAAACAATGTTGATTATGCACCCCAAATGGGAAGCCCATGACAAACTAAAGTAATAATACCACCCAAGCCCAGCCTGGTGAGCCATTTGGTTTATTTGGTTACTTACAGGGTATTAGTGAAGGGCTGCTTCCATGAACAGGCTGATTCAAGGTGGCTGCATCACAGGACTCACAGAGCTGCAACCCTGGGGCTCTCCAAAGACCCCGAGGCAGCTCCCCAGATTGGAGTTTTCTCTCCTCAGCAGTCCCTACTTCTTATATAACCTTGGCAGACTCTTGTGGTTCTGGTAAGTTTCAGGGTCTTCCTGTAACTTGCAATTGTCTTCTTGAGTCTGAAGGAGCCTCTTTCTAGGATGGACTGTTTCTCCTCAGGGGACATTGTGAGCAATGCTCCCTTTGCCTGTTGACTTATGAGCTCCAGAGTTCGTTGGTCCAAGACTTGTACTTATCCTTCCTTGTGATATGTTTAGCTGACTGATTCTATTGGAAGCCTGAGCACGCTACACCCCTGTGGACAGCACACAAAGTGCCTCTCATCGAGGTTCACCGATTGCTTCTAGTTTGCTGTTCTATAGTTGAGAGAGATATTCATTTGATGTCCTACCTTGCAGTTAATTATCAGTGACCTATAGGATCTTGCCATGGGTTTATTGAGTTTGTTTCTCTTTCCTGTCCAAAATAAAAGACAATCAATAAATTTTTCTTGGACTGTAACAATCACTATTAATTCCATGTTAAGTGGATGATTGACAGCAGCGATGCTCGCTGATAGCCATCGAGCGTGTCCGCACTTCATCATCGGGTTCCCGAGACAATGCTCATTTATTAACTCACTCAATAAATATGGATTGAGCGTCTCCTCTGCCTCAAGCCTGGAGTAAAGATGGTAACGCCAGTGATCACCACAGACAGCCTCACAGGAAGCGGCTGCTTTCGCTTCTACATTAAACACGAAAACTGGAGCACAAAGCTGGGGAGAGGCTTGCTCCTCAGTGCAGAGCTAGCTGCAGGGAAGTCAGATGGCAGAGCCACGCTTGTGGTTTGCACATTCTAGAGAAGATACACACATGCTTCTCTAAGCTTTCACTATCATGGCGATCTTCCAAGGCTTTCCCTCAGTGTGCTCAAAGTGTATGCAATTAATCCGCAGCTCCCTGAGGAGGAGGGAGTGGCCTCCGCAGTGTTTGCTGACAGGTTTCAATCAGTCTTCTCTCTGACTTGCCCATGCTGGGATTGCTGGGTGGCCCACGTGAATCACAGCCTCTTCCTGATATAACAGCAAAACCCCACTAACAGGTGACCTCCCAAACTCATGTTTGAAAACAGATAAGTGCACTTAAGTGTAATTGATTGCCCGAGCGAGGGTGCCCAACGTGATCACACAGTCTCGTACTTACCAAAGTAATTACACTTCAGAAAATCAAAATTAATTTGTATACTTCTGATGCACTTTGAAGGCTGTTGACATTTTATTGTAGTGCTTCTAATGAAATGAAAATTATTAATAATTGTTCCTACTTGAGTGTGACAAATGTCATTTAACTGGAGAGGCAGAGGCACCACCGAGCGCCCTGGAATCATAATGCGTTTTCAAGCTGGGAGTGGATGTTAACATTCAAGGTGGCGCTGGCTCTGCACTGCCTTGGACCACAGCCTACAGCACAGGCATCCTGACGGTCCGCACGGCTACAATTTCCTCGTCCTCTCCAATGGTCCAGCTATCAGAGTGGCAAAGGAGCATGGGAAATATACACACAGATCATGTTGTCTGTCCTTCTGCACAGCTGAGGTCAAGAAGACTCCAGCCTCATGGGCAGCCATCATTAATAAGCCATCGGCTCTGTGGCAAAGGACACTGGAGAAACAGTGACTACGTTCATGGGGACCCTGAGGCAAAAGAAAAAAAGAGAGATTCATCAGTTTATTGTGTACTCACACAACAGGACCATCATTGTCTATAGAAAATAAACCTGAGCTTCACAGGTGGGGCTTATTGTAAAAATAAAACAGAAATGAATCAAGCAGCTTTGTTTATCAGGGTTTTAAATGGTCTTGAAAGCATACTGGCATTGGACCTTGGGCCCTGGGCCAACCTTCAGTTTTTGTTGTTGTAAAATACACGTGATGGAATGTTTAAATCAGTGACGTTTGGTGTGTCTCCACTGTTGCTCCCTGTCACCTACATACAGCCCCCCAACATGCTCACTCCCAAAAGGAAAGGGTGCAGATGAAGCAATCACTCCCCAGCCCCCCTCAACCTCAGCGACAGGCAACTCCAACTGACTCTCCATCTCTACAAAGTTGCTTGTTTCTCATAGATGGATGCACGCAGTAGGTAGACTTCTGTCTTACATCACTCTGTGTTTTCAAGGCTAGGCTACATTGCAGCATTTATTGATGAAGCATTCCTTTGCGGGCTGAGTATTGCTCCAGTGAATGGTTATACCATTGTCTTAGTCTATTTTTCTGTTGCTGCGATCATAAAACACTCTGACAAGAGTAACTTAAGGGAGAATGGCTTGCTTTAGCTCATAGTTCAATGTTCAGTCCACCAAGACCAGGGAGTCAAAACAGGAGGGTCTTAGCTGACCACAGCACATCCACAGCCAGGAAGCCGCTGTCTCCCAGCTCTCTTTCTCTATTGACACAGACAAGGATTCCAACCAGGGAATGGTGTCGCCCACAGTGGATGGATCTTACCACATCCATTAGCACACTCAAGATGCTCTCCCACAGTCATGCCCGGAAGCCCATTTCCTGGGTGATTTTAGATTCTGTCAAGTTTCAAATCCACACTGACCTCACAACCACATTCTGCTTATCCTTTCATCTTTTGCTAACATGCGGGTTGTTTCCCTGCAGGCTACAGTGGTTGGCGCTTGAGCATGTGTGAACACACTACAGCCTGAAGACCAGCACTCAGTCCCAAGATGTCAATGTAAAGCCTTTACAGATATCAAGGGAGTTAAATGGGGGTGCAGGAGCAGGTGGGAGCCTATGTCTGCCTTTGAGGTGGCTATCCCTGCTCCGGGTCTACATGGCTCCTTTGGAGAGTTCTCCACAGCCTAGTGATCGTGGCTAACTCTCCACATCAGCCCTTCAGCTTTCCAAACTCAAGTGGGAAACCTGACCATGGATGTAAGTGGAAGTGTTTTGACACTGCTGACATGAAATCCCTGCTGGGTGTTGGCATGAGAAGTGGTCATACAAAGATGCCAAGAAGACCCAGGGCTTCTTCCTGCCCGGTTTCTGAAACCCAGACAGATTCTGCATCTCCCAGGGGCATCAGGTTTTAACTTTTAAGATGAGGAAATTCAGAAAACTTAAATTCAGGAAGGAGTTGAGACCGTGGCTCACACAGGAACCCGGAGAAGTTTATTGAGGTACCACACAGGTCCAGGTTACCCCTTCCCTAAGAACAGACCTGCAGGATGGCGGAGCCCAGGCTGGATCACTGTGTAATGGAGGATGGCCTTGAGTCTTGATCCTCTGACCTCTGCCTCCTGTGTGCCGAGGATATAGCTGTGTGCCTCCATGCCCGGAACTGTGGGTGCTGTGCAGGTAACTCAGGGCAGAGTGGATGATGCACAAGCTCTCTTTCATCTGAGCCCTATCCCCAGATGTCTTCTGGGCTAATTCCTGTGACAAGATACCCCAGTCCTCCTCGCCTTGTCACCTCCCTGAACTAGGGCAGGTGTTGGGCTCTCCCCAAGAGCTCCTGTCTGCTCTTGCTCAGTGCGTGTGGTCCCCTGACAGTGGACATACTCTCCGGGCACTGATGAGGAGCCTGTTTTGCCCCTGATGAACACCCTCTTCTTCTGAGGTCTTCGGAAGTGGACAAAAAAGCCAGTCTATGACCCTTAGGACAAAGAATGAGGAGACTGTCCTCCCACCTGTAAACAAATGATAATTCAAGTCCCTCATCTTGAGTCATTTATGGGCAGGAATTGTCTGTGCCTGTAGAGTCTAGTACATAGTAAATGCTTTGTAAGTGCTGTTGACTGTTGTCTGCATGCACATAACACAGAAATGGGGTTAATGGCCTGGAAGAAGAGGGGATGGGGTTTCACCAGCACACAGGGCTTTCTGCCCCATAATCAGGCAGATGCAGGCCAGATGGGACAGACAGACAGTTTTGGGAACACAGGGTTTGCACTGCTAGAAACAGGAAGCTCAGGACAAGGTGGAAGGATCTTGTTCCACATAACGACTCCAAGACAGAGCTTTTGGTGATTCTTCACCCCACCCCACTAAATCAATGGCTAAACACCTCACGTCCGTCATCCTGCCACAGAGGCCTGGCTCAGGATGGCTTGGAAGACATTGTTCCTCGTGAATAAGCAAGACCTGACTGCCTTCACACTCATGCAGAATCTGGTTTCATAGGACTTTCCTGTGTTTCAAGAGAGGTAGTGACAGCACAGATCACTCAGAGAGAGAGAAGGAGAGGGAGAGAGGGAGAGGGAGAGATGGAGAGGGAGAGAGGGAGAGAGAGAGACAGGGAGAGGGAGAGGGAGAGAGAAGAGAGAGGGAGAGGGAGAGGGAGAGAGGAGAGAGAGAGAAGGAGAGGGAGAGGGAGAGGGAGAGAGACAAGGAGAGGGAGAGGGAGGGAAAGGAGAGTGGAGAGAGAGAGGGAGAGGGAGAGGGAGAGGGAGAGGGAGAGGGAGGGAGAGGAGAGAGGAGAGAGGAGAGAGGAGAGAGGAGAGAGGAGAGAGGAGAGAGGAGAGAGCACGCACACTTGGACTTAGAAAGTCTAAGGTCTCATGAGTAGCAGGCCGGAGCTCAGGGGATATCTGAAGTTTGGCCACCAGCACTCATCTTGTTCAGAGGAGAGAGGCCAGACTTCGTTCCTCAGCTGATGGCAGGCAGCCCACCCGCACCATAGAGGATGATCTGCTTCACAGACTCGAATCTTAGTCCCGTCCTAAGCCACCGTCATGGAGACACCGAGTTCACAGCCAACCAAATGCCCAGAAGCCTTCATCCTGCCAGGCTCTGACGTGAATCCCAGTTCCTATTAAGTGAGCTTAGGTCTGTGGTTCAGGAGCTCAGGTGGAAGAGGCTGGCACCCGACTCTCTCAGCTGGTTCTCGCACCTGATGTGACAGCCATCATCCTTCGGGTCTCGTGCGTGCATGGGGAAGCCAACATGGATGCATCTGACCCAACAAGAGCCCTTCCCTGGAAATCCCCTCCCTCGGATGCCTGCAGGCTGTTGCTAACCTCTGCAGATGGAGGTGGGCCCAAGGGTCCCCGTGGGCTGGTGGTTGACGTGAGCCTGGGATGTGGTTGACCTTGATAACTCAGACTCTTGTGTAGCTCCCAAAGACTCTACCAAGCTTCTCCTTTGGCTGTCTCCACATCTCCTTGTGGAGACAGAAGATTCTCAAATCAGCTCTTTTCTTTTCCGATTGTGCAGCTTTTCTTGAGCAAAGTTCAGGCCAATAAATTACTCAGGGGGAAAATCGATGTAGGTACATGTTTACAGGATCAGATAAGAACACTTTAAAAATGTATCCCGCCTCTCCAAGCTAGCCACCTGACGGGCCTGGACTCCGCAGCGTTAGGATAGGGCAAAGTCAAACCGTGAAAGACGTTAGAATAGGGTAATACCCAACAGTGAATGGGGCCTTAAACGCAGAATTTAAAATACCGGCAATTTCTCCTCCTTACCACATAGTAAGAGGTGGCCTACCATCTCCCACAGGTTAGTGAGGTCCAGCTTGTGTTTGCCCTGTTACCACAAAGTGGCTTCATGAGCACCAGGAAGCAGGAGACCCGACACAGCCCAGCGGGGCTTCTCAATTCACACAAATCACACTGAAACCAGGAAACCATATGCAGCTGTGGACTTGTAGACTTAGGCCTGTGGCCTCAAAGGCAGACCGTGAGAGCCCCATCCTTTTCTCGTATTCCAGGCCTACGTTCTCTCAGAGGTCCTCGAGTCTCCTCAACAGCAAGCACCCTGCTGAGTGCAGCCAATAGATAAATAGTCCCCTGTCTGAGACAGACCTGCCCAGGAGCATGTGGCCAGCTCACAGTGTGGAGCAGTGCGCCAGATGCATGCAGGATCTCCAAGCCCCAATTGGTGGGATGGTCTGTCTTCACTGAGATGCAGGAGGGGTCCGTGGAGAAGCCAATGCACTTCAGAGGGAAGAGCACATGTCCCAGCATGCAATAGTCTTGTACTTCACAGGGGAAAGTCATGTCCCAGCATGCAGTTGTCCTGCACTTCACAGGGGAAGAGCACATGTCCCAGCATGCACTTGTCTTGCATTTCACAGGGAAGAGCATATGTCCCAGCATGCACTTGTCCTGCACTTCACAGGGAAGAGCACATGTCCCAGCATGCAGTTGTCCTGCACTTCACAGGGAAGAGCACATGTCCCAGCATGCACTTGTCCTGCGCTTGATTAAAAATTAAGGAAAAAGAAGCTGTCCATTGTGTCTCATAAGTTCACCAACAATTAGATTTCTCTTCACTGAAAGAGCCCCATGCTTTTGTGAAACGGAAGCCACCTTTAAGGCTTCTCCCATGTCCTCCAGCTCTCGGTAGCTAAACAGGTGTCTTACATTTGCTGCCCCAGCCCCGGGAAGGGATTAGCACCAAAGGAGTTATGTTGGGCTGATACTACTAGTGTTTTCTCGTATTTACATTTTTCAAATCATTTTCTCACCTGGTTATGTTATAGTGGGGTGAGGAGTTCTGAAGTGGCCTCATCACCGGCACGTCTTGCTGGTCACGCACACACTCTCACAGTGAGCCAGTCAGTCACGGCAAGGCCAAGTTCTAAGAAGATGGTCACAGACACTAGCTCCGGGATCTGATTCTGCCTCGGCTTTTGAGTCTCTCCTTACGTGCGTGTAACTGAAGTGGGTACTGGTTTGGACTCTGAAGCTTGACTACTGAGCAGCCGTCAGCACAGCAGAAGAGGCCTCTGCAGTCCAAGGTCTGAGCTTGCTTCATCTGCAGTGAGGACCAGGAGCTGGGTGTTCTCAGAGGTCTCCAGCTAGTGTTCCCACTAGTGAGCCTCGTCCTGGGTTCCTGGATTAGCTGAGCAGACACTTGCCTTTGATATTTAATTAGCTTTGCCCTTTATTGAGTTCCAGAGTCGTTCTCTGGGTAAAAGGAAAGACCTTTCTACAGTAATTTCTAAACTGTAGCTCTAATCTCCACTTCAACACAATTAAATTTTACTCAAACAATTTAATTAAAAAAATACAGGTGAAAAATGTCAGAACTGATTTGTGTTTTATAGGAGTGAGTGCTCCTGGGTATGAAGCTGGCTGTGGCACACACAGCCTGTCCTGTTTCCCCGTGGATGCTGGCATTCCATGAGGAGAACCCTGGCTTCAATGTGAGAGAAGTGTGTGCCAGAAGGAATCTAGCTCTGAGGCGTCGACACTTCCTGCACGCGCTCCTGGAACTTGAAGCGTCCCCCGAGTGCAAGGTCAGAACAGATGGCTGATGAGCCAGGGAGCCTCATTGCTAAGAGAGAACCTTCCTCACTGACCTGCTGAAGTAGACTGCCCTTGGGAGGCGGAGGATGCGGAGTTTTCCAGGGATCGCTTCTGCAGGCAAGGGGAGCAGGCCCTTGTTATTTTATTTGTGTGTGTGTGTGTGTGTATGTATAGTGTGTGTGTGTGTGTGTATGTATAGTGTGTGTGTGTGTGTGTGTATGTATAGTGTGTGTGTGTGTGTGTGTGTGTAGTGTGTGTGTATGTGTGTGTATGTATAGTGTGTGTGTGTATGTGTGTGTATGTGTGTGTATGTGTGTGCATGTATGTGTGTGTATGTATGTGTGTGTGTATATGTGTGTGTGTGTGTGTGTGTGTGTGTATGTGTGTATGTGTTGCACTGTGTGTATGATGTACGTACTTGTTAGTGTAGGTTTGTGTACATGTATGTGGGTATTCATGTGTATGTGCATGTGTAAGCCTAAATAGACATTGTTTTTCTTAAATTACTCTTTACCCGTGTATTTTGACCAGGTCTCTGACTGAACTTGAAACACATTGACAAAGCTAGGCTGGCTGGCTAATGAGCTTCAGGGATCTGCTGTCCCCACCCCTTTCCTCAGCTTTGATGGTTCTAAGAGCACACTGCCATGCGCAGTGTTCTACCTGTGTGTCTGAGGATAAATTTCAAGTACCCCTGCTTGTGCAGTAGGTGCCTCCCTGACTGAGCTGTCACCCCAGCCCAGGGCCCTGCTACTTTGAATGAAGTTTCATTAGGTTAAAACCACATCTGTGTGTCTCTGCATCATTTCTGTTTGCCTTGATTCTATACCCGAGCGAGTAGCTGCAGAGCCACACAAACCAGGCAGGCATTTCTTCCACCGTTCTGAAAGGCCACCTTCAAACTCACTCCCTAGTCTCTCTCAGTCTTAGCATAGACAGGCCCCTAACAAAACACATGCATAAACAGCCCCCTCATTCACCCAGAGAAGGGCAATCTAGAGTGCTCATTCCATAATGGAAATATATCACAAAGGATTTCTTTCCTAAATAATATTTCTCTGTGACAACACAAATATGCACTGTGCCAGCTGTGGCTGGGCATGCATAAACCACTGTGGATTTCTCTTTATTGACTCATTTTATCATACAAAGCTGACACGAACTCCTTATTAATCTGTCTCCAAAGAATCAAAATGCTTTAATAAATACCACAGTTCCTTTAGGTCTGGAAAGAAATGACACTGTTAGTTAAATGCTGTATGGCATTGAGTGAGAGCCTCTTATTCTATTTAACTCAAGACCATTCTAGATAAATCCAGGGCCCAATAACGGGAACACCACCTCAGTTTCTTAACGGCCAACTAAGGGCCCCTTTTCCTGAAGCAAAAAAGTAGGAAATATTTGGGATGGGATTGAGCAAGGGAGTGGTTCAGCTCTCCCTGGAGCCGTGCACCTGTCATGTGGCCTTGCACACCACAGAGCTGGTCCTTCAGTGTGATGTGTTCCAGAACCACCTGGGAGCTAGCTAAAGGCTTCTCTTCCCAGATGGGGCTCCAACAGACACGAGAGGAGCCCAGAGCAAACCCCACGCCCTGGAGCTTCTGCTTTCTCCTAGGCCTGGCTCGCTCCAGAGCACAGTCCTGGAACCACCTTTGGAAACCCCGCAGTTGTGGGTAAGGGTCTAGCTTTTTCTCTCAGACATGTGGCTCAAGCCCCAAGTCTTCCAAAGATGTCTGAACTATCCACCAGAGTCCAACGGCAGTGTCTGCCCTGACAAAACCCTAATCACAGGGCTTGGCCCATGTGCCCTGTGCCCATGTGCCCTGTTCCCAGGCTTGTGTAGAGAAACAGTGTAGGGCACACCCCTGCTCACTGCAGACTCAGCTGTCTGGGAGGGGTCTGGAGCCTCAGAGTATGATGTCTGCCCACATATCTCGGTTTCCCTGATATCTGTGTCTATTCTCTGGGACCCATCCCTGCTCCAGACGGTGCTCAGTGTATCTGTCTGCTGTCCTCCCCATCACTGAGAATGGCATTCCACCCACCATCTCTTCCTCCTACCCGACTATGGTCCATGGGGTGGTCCATGGCATAGTCACAGGTGCCATCCTGTGGCTCCCACCCTAACACAACCCACAGGGGACTAGGCTGTTCACGGAGCTTCCCACCCGAGGCTCTGTGAGCTCCACTGACTCTAGAACAAATAGGGGCCGTATCATATTCTTCTGCACCTTGTTTTGGTCAGTCTCTAAAGAACATTACGGTACTCTTGGGAAAAGTGATGAAGACAGATTTGGCCACATTGGAGACCTCCACAGCCAGCTCCCTCCTTCCCTCCACTCAGTCGGAGCTCCTAAACAGCTCCCTGTCCTGGCACAGCTCTGCAGTCTTCCCTGGTCTGTTTTGACTCTGTCTCCATGACACTGGTAATTTCTAAACCCTGATCCCTTAGCTCTGAGCGACTGCTTCCTACCATATGTCCCCCCTCTAATGACGGCCTCTCTCTGCTAGCTCCATCCCACTGGCCTCTTCTGGTGTCTTCTCTTATCTCAGGCCTCTGATGAGCCTCACCTTTCTAGAAAGGTCTATCCTGGACACATTATAAATGTGGCAAGCTGTCTGGGTAGGACTTCAGAAGAGAGAGATCCTGGTTTTCCACATGCAAGGCCTATGGTGCATCCCCAGCAGAGAGGAAGCAGGGAGTGGGGGAAAGAAGGAGCAGACTAGCATGTGAACAAGGACATAGAAGCAGAACCATCTCTGTCCGCCTTCCACTCCTGCCGGTTTCCTCTGTGGCCCTTCCCACCTCACATGCTCTGCAGAGTCTGCTCCACCGTGCCGCATCGACCTTCCCCACGTTAAAATGTGAAGTTTCAGAGGCTCTGCTTGTTCACAGCAGGTAAATGAGAGGCTTAGTGCTTCGCAGAGTCACCCTTTGGTGACTGCATGGCTGAAGCTACGGTACAAGGTGCAGGATCCCACGCTCAAGACCTGTTTCTTCTCTCCTCTCAGTTCCTGATGATGCTCAGGAAAGGCCGCCCTGAAGCTCCACTAGTCACTCAGCAGTACAGATACTCTATTGCAGCATCTCCTGGTCCTGTTCAGGTCGTTTCCTGTATAATGAGGCTTCCCCACATGGGACAGGAAGACACTGCCTGCTGACTGATGGAGAGAGATTGCCTGCCCAACCTCCAGGGGGCAGTATCCAGCCCTCTCCAGGACATCTCAGGAGATGATATGCTCACTGGCTGAGCCTTGCAGTCCTTAGGCGCTCTGCCCTAGGCAACTCAGTGGCAAATAGCTCCATGACAACCCCGTCAGGAGATAAAAAGGCACCCACTGACCTGAAGTCTCCATGCTTCTGCTTGGCTTAGAAGTTACGAAGGCTGCCTACAACAGAGTTCTCAGAATGTGCCAGGATGAGAGACGGGGCTCAGAGGTGGAGAGCAGAGTAAGAGGGTAGTAGTCAGGGTGTGTTGGAGATCATATGGGGGACGAAGGGCCGCAGACGGAGGGCAGGGCACGTGATGAAGGCCAGGGCAAAGATGAAGGGTAGGACGGGAGGGTGCATGTTGGAATGGGTAGTTGCACTCAGGATGGAAGATGGAGGTCAGGGCTGTAGGTAAAGGTCAGGATATAAGGTAGGGGTCAGCGGACTGATGGAGATGACAGGGGATCAAGGTCATAGTAAAGGTGGGTTTTACTGCCCCCCCAGGAGCTCCCCTTCATCCAGAGGGTTCTATAGTAAAGGGTAAAGGTGGGTTTATTGCCACCCCCAGGAGCTCCCCTCCATCCTGAGAGTTCCAAACACATGCATTGCATACCAGAGGTAGGTGCCAAGGAGACACCTTCTAGCATGTTCTCTGGGAGGTAAACTGAGGAGTGAGGCTGGTGTGTCCCTCACACTGTCACATCCTCCTCAGCATCCGTTTATCCAGAGAAGTCTCCTGAAAGCGAGGGATTTTCCCGTGTCTCTTGGTTTAGCCTCTAGCATTCAGCACCCAATACATCCGCACATCTCAGTGCTCAGCTCTCTCCTCAGTGAGAGAACTGATGCTCATCTCCTGTTTTCTCTGCCTCCAGTGCACATCTCTGAAGGCAAAAGGGACCACGGGGACCAGGGACCTCTAGACCATCTGCCCTCGCAAGGGAGAAGCTGTTCTTTATACCCCCTTGGCATGGGGTGTAAATTGGCTCCTGTAGGATATTCTCACAGACGTCCTTAGAAAGTGATGTCAAAGGGTGCCCAGGACGCAATGTTTGGGACACAGGGGGCACACAGGACACTGTCCCAGACGTTGTAATAACGGTATGTAATGTCACACAGGACTGGTGTCCCATCAGCCTTAGCTCTCAACTTAGCACAGCCTAGAGTCATCTGAGAAGAGAGTCTCAGAGGAGGGCTTCCCAGATCTGATTGGCTTGTCTGCATGTCTGGGAGGGGTTGTCTTGGTTGTTAATTATGTCAGAGGGCCCAGCCCACTCTGGGTGGCGCCATTCCTTTTGCCAGGCGGTTCTGGGCTACCTAAGAAAGCTGGATGAGAATGAGCCAGTAAGCAGTGTTCTGCCATGGCTTCTGCTTCAAAGCTCTTACTTGAGTTCCTGACCCGACTTCCCTCAATGATGGACCATGACCTGGAAGTGTAAGATCAAATAAACCTCCCTCCCCAAGTTGATTTTGATCCGAGTGGTTTTTTTTTTTTTTTTAATCACAGCAACAGAAAGGAACCTAGAGCATCTAGGCAACAGGAGAGGCATCAGAAGGGGGCACATGCCATGCAGAGCCAGGGGCACGTGCCACGCAAAGCTGGGAGGCATCAGAAGGAACACACATGCAGATGTGCTGCAAGGTGTTGTGTTGATCGAAAAGTGCTGGTCCCAGAGGGAGACAGGGCTTACGCTGCAGCCCCAGCAGGCTGTGTGTTTTATAAGAACCCATGCACACTTTATGGTGTTCATCAATGCATTAGAGAGGCTGCTGGGCAGGAGGCAGGAGGCGAGGGTGAGAGGCAGGGACCTGAGACGATGTGGAAATTAAACATGGAGGAGGCCTTTCATGAGTTCAGAGAGTCTATGTGTTAGCAGCTAAGAGTCTAACAGATGGGCTCCATTAAAGAAAAATATAAAAGAAGAGAGGGGGACCAGAGGGGATGAGAGGGAGAGAGAGAAAAGAGAGGGAGAGGCTCTGCATTCCAAGCTTGCTACCTTGAGCCCAGCCCTTCTGCATGACAGGCACACGCCCATCATGGCAGCCAGCTCCTCCCAGCCCCGGGGCAGCTCTCTGCACACTCTGTGTTGGCTCCTGCGCCTTATGGGGCACACACCTGCCAGAGTTCCCTGTGAGCCGTGTCAAGAGACAAACACATCTGTGCTTGCTTCAGCATCCTCGCTTTTCTTACTCTTGCAGGCTGAGCAAACACCCACTAAGTCAGACACAACCAATAGACATCGCTGGTGCCAGAATGAGCACGCGGGAAATGACAGAGCACAAGCTATGGAGTCCGTCTGTGTGAGGATGAAAACAAACCCACAGACCAAAGGCTGCTTGTGCACACCAGGGACACTGTCCCGGAGAAGCTCGGGACCCAGGGAGGTTGTTCAGAATGGTCCTGCTGGTCCACAAGGCAGACAAGGTGGACCACAAGATGTCCATCTCCCCATCCTGTCGGGACAGGCAGCAGGAGGACGGCCCCACACATCAGTGCGTCTCAGGGAAGGGCATCAGCTCTCGCCACCTGCACACAACTTGGAAGACTGAAAAGGTTATCGTCTTTATCCACCAAGACGGGGGCTTCTTGGAGTAAAGAAGTCTGGGCACGCAGGACCCTCAGAGCCATCAGACGTGGTGGCTTTCTTTGTCCCCATTTCTAAACAGGGCTCCGCCCACTGAGCATCCTGCCCTGCCGTCAGAGACTCCCAGTGGGCAGTGCATCCGGGTGCAGTTCGGAAACTTGTGGAGAACTTTGTGAGTTCTAGTGACTCCAAAGAGACCACCCGCCCGGGGAATTGTAGTTGATTTATTAACAGGCATGCTTTCGTCTCACCCTCACACTCCAGCAAGGGCTTTTTGTTGACCATTTGGAATGTGCATGAAGTGGGAATGTGAGCAGGACCCAGGAACGCCCTTGCAGGAGGGAGAAGGGCATCTCTGTAATGTATTTTTTACAGATACATCTTCTACACATCAAAGACTCGAGTTCTAAACTCCAGCAGGGACGGAAGCAGGAGCCTCCTCATGTTCTGAAGACAAAAACGTAGGTGCTTCTGGTGTCCCACCTCTCCTCTCCACTCATCGCTGGAGACACTCACGCTTCCTCAATTCCGCATCTAACACATGCATTACTTACAGAGACCCCCCTCTCGGGGCCGTTCTGCTGCTCTAGACTATCACTCTAGCCCACTCATTACCAAGGACACCGAGGGACCTCCTTTCCCTTCCCTTATGGAATAAACTGCTACTTCATCCTGGCAGGCACACCTGGCCTGGCTCTTGCTGCCTCCCGGGACTGTGCCTTGACTCAACAAACTCCAGCCATTTGAGCTCACTGACCTAAAAGAGTTCATCCTGGCTAGTGTCTGGCTTCTGGCACCTGCCGTTCTATTGATCCTAGTGTCTACAAGGCTATCATTTTTCTGTGTTCTAGTTCTAGTGCAAAGCTCCCTTCTCCCCTATACCATCAAGTGAGTCTATGTCTGTGCCATTCAGTGGGTCTCTGCCTGCGCCATCCAGTGGGTCCCTGCCTGTGCCATTCAGTGAGGCTCTGGCTGTGCCATCCAATGGGCCTCTCCTTGTACCATCTGGTGGGGCCGTCAGCTACATGACCAGAGTGCACCAATTCCAGGGTTCCTATCGAGGACAATACTGGGCAATGATCTTTTCACCTTTGTGATAACTAACGTTCTTAATCTAGAACAGAAATTCTGCAACAAAGACCCTATGGTCTTAGTCCCAAGTGGGTCCCAGTCCTAGAATTCAGTCTGCCAAATACCTCTTCTGCAACGGAGAGTTCCATCATGCAGGCAGCTTGCATTGACTATGCAAGGTCTGGCCCCACTGAACTTGACTTTAATATGTCTGAGTCCAGATCCCTGGCCAGCAGCCTCCTTTTGGGAAACCTTGATGCTCACTTTCTAATTTATCTGCCTAGGACCTGTGATCCACAGCAGTACCAGTCCTTGACACCCCTATATGTCAAGACCCATTCCTGACCAAACCACCAGCCTCAGAGACTCTGTTCTGCTTCCTCTGTTCAAAACAGCAGTTCTGCCTAGTTGGCAGAGAACTGCCGGGGAGGAATGGTCCACTGTAGCATTAATTTGATGGTTGATTATGATTGGTTTGCATGCTCCATCACGATATTAACCTGTGTGACCCATCACAATATTATTGTTTTATCTGTGAGTCTTTCATTCTGCTTCTAACACGGCAATTGGCTTCTGCACTCTATTCCCAGGAGAGTCTCATGAAGCAAGGTCACCCCATCCCATCCAATCCTGCTGGGAGGGTCAAACAAGTTTCCACACACCACGGCTAGAGACAAAGCTCGCCTTCTAGAAAGCTGATCTCTTTGTTGAGGCAAATCGATGGTCACACTATTTATATTAATGCACTGCTCTTGCTGATCTGAGTCTCCAGGTTCAGTCATTCATTCTCTCATCAAATATTTACCGCATCCCGCAGAGCCTGACTCTGCCCAGCTGCTCCTCAGGAACAGGCACTGGGCAGCTCCCTCTGAGACAGTGCAGGACTCTAGCCCTACACCGGACTTCCATTCAGCAGGACCCACAAGCCTCACTTAACACTGTGGGTGGTTCCATATGATGTGAGGACTGCAAGCATGCGTATGCAGTAAGGATAAATATTTAATGATATAAAACAATGTAGGTGTCCCACCTGGGGCAGAGCACCAACAGTTACACTGGGCACTTTGACCAGTTCTGAGTCTCTGCACTAATATCTCTCTCTTGGAAAAAAAAGAAAAGAAAAGAAAAGGCAGAAGAGTCTCTTATGATGTCTGAAATCAGCACTAATTCATGGGTACTGATGAAAGTCTTTAGAGGGAAGTTTGACAAGATGCTCAATTAGCAAAACAACAGCAGTATATACTGCTCCCCTGGGGGGGAGGGATTCTGACCCCCTCGGCCATGGGGTTTAACCAGGTTTACAGCATCTGGCATGAATCCTGTCCCATGGAGCAGGCCTTACATCTAATCAGAAAACAGTTGGTTACCCCCCAAACAGTCATACCACTGGTGCACCAGTGAGCACTCCTAGCCTAGCAGATTGGTACTGTAATGCACAGGATCTTCCACTGAGATCAGTGATGGGTTTTCTCCCTCAGCAGCCTGTACAGCACCTTCTGGTGTTACAAAAGCTAGCCAGGCAGGATAAAGCTTCTCCTTCAGCTCTAGCTTAAATTTTCCATGCCCTAAAAAGCGGGGCATTATTGCTCCTCATGGGGATGCAGCTGGACAGGGCAGATTACATCACAGTCTCTCTTCCAGTGGCTCTCCCAGCACCTTCCAGCGCTGTGACACCCTATCCCCACCCCCTGCTCTTCCCTCACCTCCAGCCCATCCATGAGTAAGTCTTTTCCCACTCTGCAGTGCTTTCTTCTATGTTCCTGTCTCAAGTGTTCTACTGCCCCTGCTCCCGCAAGGCCTCTTCCCACCTTTAAGCACCTCCTCTCTCTACAAGGTTCAAAGGTCACTGTGGAAGAGTTAGATGGACAGAAATTGAGAGCCAGAAGATGGAGAGGACTTCTGCAAACACGACAGGATCGTTACACTTGTGAGCTCCTGGCAGCTGTGGTGACCTGCACAAGGCCAGACCATCATCATTTCATTACATGGGGGAGGGCCTCACCGGGCCCCACTCCTCACCAAAGGACTGTGGAAAACTAATGGGAGTTGTGGTAAGGTGCGTCACGGTCTTCAGTGGTGTGGCCATTGCTAAGTCCCTGGTGCTCATGGGAGCACTGCCAAAGAAACTTGGTGGACCTCAGTAAGGAGACAGCAAGGTACAGGGGGATTGTCGGGAACAGGGTTCCAGTGGACAGGGGGTCGTCGGGAAGAGGGTCCCAGTGGACAGGGGGATTGTCGGGAACAGGCGTTACTGTGGGCCAGGGAAAGGGATGGGAAGGAGCAGTGGGCCACAAATAACCAATCTCACTATGCACCTCTATGAAAGTCTCAAAGAAAAATAATAAAAATTCAGAAAATCATAACAACAGATTGATAAGCTATTAAAGCAGCCATCTTTGAAACAGATGTGAAGAGCGGCTTCTTCAGGGTGGGTCTTTGCTTATTCTTCAGTGACTGTGCTTATCTTTGGCGTGGGAAGAGCCATTGGGTTATGTGGTTAAAACGGTGTGGAGGGAGGGTGACCTCTGTTATCAGAGCAGATTATTTATGGTAGAGTTTGAATCCTGAATCACAGGCCACTTCTGAGCTACCTGCAATGCTGCTGCCTGCTATTTCCAGAGCAGCCAGACCTAAGGAGGTGTGTGTGTGTGTGTTGTGTGTGTGTGTGTGTGCCTGTGTGCCTATATGTGTGTGGTGTGTATTGTGTGTGTATGTGTCCGTGTCCGTGTGTGTCCGTGTGTGTCCGTGTGTGTGTGTGTTGTGTGTGTGTCTTTCTGTGTGTGTGTGTGTGCCTATATGTGTGTGCTGTGTGTGTGGTGTGTATTGTGTGTGTGTGTGAGTTCACCCGTGCCATTTTCTGCTTTCACAGACTGAGAAGACGTTGTGAAGCAGGTTACTGAAAGAGGAGGAGAGAAGCTGAGTGGCGAAGCGCTGAGTGTGATAGTCATCAGAAATATGAAAATGAGGGAAGATGGCGCCAAGAGACGGTAAAACTCTACAGAAAGAGAAATGGAGAAAAAGAAAGTCTCAGGAGCCCTAAAGCAGTATGTCGCCAGTGAAATATTAACCGTGTGATAGACGGCCGCAGGCAAAGTGTCACCCTCAAATACCTGCTGTGGGGGTGTGGAAGGCAGCCTGTGTCTCCCTCTCTCCATGCTGAGCCTGGGGCGTCCACTGGGTGCTGGGGCCCAGTCACTGCCGCTGCAGCTCCTCCTGCCTCCCGAGTCCCCGCTGACAGCCCGGTCTTGAGGGTGACATGCTAAAGCTGGGGCCCCATAGTCTACCCACCTGTGCCAGCTCTGTGGACCTGTGTGGTCCCAAGGTGAAGGGATGAGATCGAGAGTCTCTGGCACGGAAAGGAGACGTCTGAATGGCTGTTCTCCTACTATCAGCCCACTGTGGCTAAAAGGTTCAACCCATGAAATAAAATGAGAAAAAAAAAAACATTGTTATGCAATTATTTTAAAAGCAGAAGCTTAAATTGTCGAGTCCATGCTGTCTGTCTTGAAGTTCCACTCCCTTCCACCAAAAAATATTCAACAATAATGTAAGAGTGAGCATCTGCTGGTGTGCTGAGTCAAAATGGTGGGTGGCCCACAACACACGCGTCGGGAAGTTCAGTCACCATCCCTCCCATGTCTCCATCCCTGTCACATGACCTGTCACGTCCTCTCCCTGTCAGTGCTGCCCAGTCTGGTGCCAGGACCCAAGCGATGGCCCAGATCACCCAAGTCAATAACGCACTGAGTGACGTCTCACGTCACCCTGAAGGGCTCCATCAGGAGCCCCAGCAGCCCTCAGCAGCACAGCTCACAACTCTAGTGACGCCCAGAGTCTCAAACTAAGTCTTCTGCCCAACCTGAGCTCCAAATCCAGCCAGAGACTCAGGACATCTGCCCATGGTAGGCAGAGAAGGACAAGTCTGACTGCTCATAGGGGCAGGGGCACATGGGGGGACAGTGTGGGGTGGCACCCACAGTTCACAAGATGGAAGAGAACTCTAGGAGGAAGTTAGGTCGACTGAGAATGCACTCTGATGAACTGGAAATGGACTTACCTTGAAATTAGACTGAGTCACTGAGCAAAATCGCTCGCTCTCACTCACGAGGCCCAGGAGAACTGTGTTCAGGTGGTGCTGTTTCCCACAGTTGGGCTCTGGTGAGCTTCTGAATAAGCAGGGTGACGATGCGCACTGATGCTACCAACCACAGGTGCCAGTGCCAGCCACATCACGCCGAGTCCTGGAGTCCAGACCAGGTTGGTAACATGTGATTTGAGAAGCCAGTACCTGCCTCCGTGAATAGCTGTGTTGGACAGAGACTCGGTAGTTCGCACACTGCCTTTGGCAGCTTTCCCAGGTCTACGGTGGAGCTTGGGGAGCTGCTTGGAGACCGCCTGGCAAGCAAAGTCTAAAATATTTATGATCTGTTCTTTTGCAGAAAGCGTTTTCTAGGTTCTGATCTCCACTGTTCCACCAGGGCCAGCTGAGCATGCAGCCAAGACCCACTGTGTTATCTGCAGATGGGAAAGAGGCTGTGGTCTATAGGGCGTGTGTTTCTAGGGTGCTATGCGGGGACCCGTGTCTCAAGGCCTGGGAAGAAGGTCACAAGGACTGAGAGGAAGTAAAAAGGGTGTCTCACAAAAGCTTAGCCTCATGTTAGACAGGATGAAGCCCATGACTTAACAAGGACCAGGTCGTTTACCTGTTTTGTCCTTGTGTTATTAAGATTTATTTTATTATTATTATTACTATTCTTCTTCCTCTTCTTACTATTATTATTATTATTTTGTGTGTCTGTGTGTCTGTGTGTGTGTGTGTCTGTGTGTGTGTGTGTGTGTCTGTGTATGTGTGTGTGTGCGTGTGTATGTGTGTGTGTCTGTGTATGTGTGTGTGTGTATGTGTGTGTGTCTGTGTGTGTGTGTGTGTGTTTGGTGGAGTCTGTTCACATGTACGTGGAGCCTGTGAAGGTCACATGGTGTCAGATCCCCTCGAACTAGACTTTCAGGCATTTGTGAGCTGTCCATTGTGGGTGCTGGGAATCAAACTCAAGGTCTCCGGAAGAGGAGCAAGTGCTTTTAAGCATGGAGCCATTTCTGCACACACACATACACACACACACACACACATACACACACGCACACACTCACACACATGCGCACACACACATGCACACACACACACACGCACGCACACACACAGATAATTTTTATGGCGTCAATCCAGAGCCCTGCACACCCCCTCTGACTCAGGAGGAAGAGAGAACAGCTGAGCCGCCCGCGGTCTGTTTGGATCACTCAGAAGGACAATGGTGTCATACAGTTAAACAGGACTTTTCTGCCTGTGGCCTCTCACGTCTACCACCAGTCGCTATGTGGACGATAAGACCCGGCGGCCCGTGGAACTCACACAGGAGGGCATGCTCATCACCAGCATGTTGACGTAAAAGAAAGGTGTGCTGGTCTTTGAATGCCGCAGCATGCCTGTTCTGAGGACATAGATTCCTGGCCCACAGTAACATGTCAGCAGAGAGACAGCTGTTCGGGCACAGTGCTGAGACGGGCACTAAGGATCTAAACTGACCTTGATTTTCTCCGAGTCTGTTCATTTTCAAGGGAAGGAGGCAAACGCAGTTGAGGGTTTGTTTCCTTCACACTCTGATTGGCCTGTCCACTTCTATTAATATGTTTCAGGTCCAGTGCTTGGGGCTCCAGGGACAACCCTCACTTCTCCAGCCACAGGCAGGGCCAGGCCTGGAAGTGCGGCTGCTTCTCTGTCAGAGATGGCAAGGAGGGAATTTTTTTCTGTACAATGTACAGGAGTAACACATGAGTTTGGCTGGTTTTTTTTTTTTTTTTTTTTTTTTTTTTTTTAGTTCACGAGTGCCTGTGTTCAGGTGCTACATATGTGTGAAGGTACGTACTTGTACACACATACGGCCTGCAGTCAACCTGACGTATTGTTCCTCAGGAGTGGTTCTCTTTTCTTTTGAGAGAGAAAGTGCCATTGGCTGGGCTGGAGCTCACTGATTAGGAGAGGCTGGTGGCCAGTGAACAAGGGCAATCTGTCTGCGTCCATCTCCCCTTAGCTGAGGTTACAGTACATCCCAGCATGCTCACGTTCTTCACGTGCGTTCCGGGGACCAAACGCTGGTCCTCCCGCACATGCGCACATGCGGCAGGCACCTTCCCTCGGGGCTGCCCCTCCCCCAGCCCTAAACTCGTCCACCGCGCACACACCTCATTGGATTAAAGCTAGAATCCACGCTGGCTGTGCTTCAGAAGGCTGACCCAGCTTTCAGAGCTTCGAGCAAGCGTTTGAAACGAAACTCCCCTGTTAAGTCAGCTTCTCCTCTAACTTGCATGGAATCCAGGAAGCTTAAAAGTTAACCAACATTTATTGTGGGAAAAAAAAAGAGCAGAGCGAGGCTGCGTCATCTTGTTTCCCCGGGGTCTCTTTGTGGCGTCTTCGCGATACTTGCCTTTTTTGTTCCACACGCGCTTCAAACACAGCTGAAGTCCTGGTTGCCTGTATTACCAACCAAGAAGTGACAGCCTTCGGTCTGCGTCGTCTTAGGTGTACAATCAAAGCCAGGAGAAGCATGCAATCAAATCCAAGAAAGGTCCTCCAGTGGGGCAAAGCGTTATCGTCCCTCGCAATAGAAAACTGACTTGCTGGAGGACCCGAATCTAACCGAATGGATCTTTGCAGTGTCCGAAGGAAAAAGAAAAGATTTTCAAAAGTGAACCAGGAAGTCTATAAAATACACTGCGCTGGTTTTGATGGGGATGCTCCCCAGAGGCCCCTGTATTTAAATGCTTGGTCCTCTGTTGGTGGACCCGATTGGGAAGGAGTAGGAGGCGTGGCCTTGTTGGAGAAGGTGTGTCACTGGGATGGGCTTTGAGGTTTAAAGAGGCCATGCCATTCCCAGGTGGCTTTCTCTGCCTCCTACTTGTGGATAAGATGTGAGCTCTCAGCTACTGCTCAGCGCCTGCCTGCTGTCGTGCTCCCGCCCTGGCGGTCATGGGCTTACCCTCTGAAGCTGTAAGCCCGGCAAACTCTTCCTTCTCTAAGTTTCTTTCGTCATGATCTTTCTTCACAGCAATAGAAAAAGAGCTGTAAGACAGCCTAAGATAAGTGTACAAATGTTTGTGGACAGATTATTCATAATAATAAGGTGGCTTCCTGGGTCTCCACCACCCAGGTGTGAAGCAGAAGGCTGTGGACGTCCAGCTGCTTGCCCTCCCAGGCCTCCCCAAGGCCACCATTGGACAGTCGGTGTGCTGGCTCCTGGCTTTCTGCTGCTTTTGTCATCATGTGTGTGCCGTGTGCATCCCCAGCAGCACTGCGTGCTTTCTTGTGTGCGTGGCTGTAGCTATGTGACCCTGACAGCTGGGAGCATCAGGCCTCCGGTTGCTCTTCCTCTGGGGACCTTGCTGGCTCCTCTGGGCCACCTGTCTCTTCAGATTCACTACAGAGTGAGTTTGTGGCTATCCATGAGGCAGCATGGGAGTTTTTTTTTAATTATTATCATTATTGAATTTTATCTAGTGTATAATTAGCTATGGAGAACTTCACTGGGCATGGAGGTTTGGTCGATAATCCCAGCACATTCAAGAGGCCTCCAGGCAGGAGGATTGCTGTAGGTTTGAGGTCAGATTGGACTACAGGGAGAGATTGTCCCCAAAGACAACAACAGCAACCAAACAGACAAATCAAAGCTATGCCCATCAACAGTGAGGCAGGGATGTGGGGAGGGCTCCGGGGGGCTCTACCCTCACTGTTGGACTCTTTCTTACTAATAGATCCAGGGAGGTGGGGGGTGCTGGTACCTACCAGGCCAAGTGAGTAATCTCAACCTGATGTTCGTGCACATGACCCTGGTTGAACTAAGTGGAACACAAACAAAACTAAAGGTCATGAACCTGGGAAAGGGACATGTAAAGAAGGGGGACATGACAGGGGTGTGGGGGGAGGAAGTAACCAAAGTGCATTGCACGATATATGCGGTTATCAAAGAACTAGCTTGAGTGATGAGAACGAAGCTTTAAAAAGGAAAGCAAAGAACAACTTTACTGACGCTAACCCTCCCTCCACATGAGCGCGAATGGCCTCTACGCTTAGCTCTCTGACCTTTCTCAGGAGAGTTCTAGTTTTCTACGTGCACATTGTACGCATATTTCGCATACGCAGCTGATGTTATAAACAGTACTGGATTGGAACTCCCCACTGAAAATCTACACAGAGCAGTGGACTCCACTAACCTGGCATCAGCGGCTTTCCTGCAATCACTGGCTAACTCGGGAAGTCGAGCAGCGGTTCTTCTGCACAGCCAATCAGATCCCGCAAAGGACAGCCTTCACTTCCTCTCTTCTCAAGCTGGGCTATTCCCCATCTCTCTCCTTTCTGCTCTAAGGCTCCCAGGATGAGACTAAATCAAGATTAGGTGAGAGGAAACACCATTTTTCTTGTGAGGGAGAAAGAATGAAAGATTTTACAAAAGTGTGATGTTGCCTGTTGGTGTTGGGGAAGTATTTTGTCTTCTGAAAGATTTATTTTTTAATTACTGCATATGAGTGTGTGTGTGTGTGTGTGTGTGTGCGCGCGCTCCCAAGCCCTCACTCATGTGTGTGCATGGAGTTTATGATTCCCTGGAGCTGAGTTAGAGGCAGTTGTGGGTTACCAAGATGGTTGCTGGCAACTACACTCTGACCCTCTGTAGGAGCCAGAATGCATTCCTAACCACGGAGAAACCTCTCCGGTCCTTGTTTTCGTATTGAGAAGGTTCCACTATATTTTTACTCTACCGTGTGTTCTTGTCATAGGTGTTATTAAGTCTGCTAAGTGATTTTTCTTCGCCACTTGATGTTATATGGTCTTCCCTCCTACCGTTAGCTTGCGGATCACGGTAGTTCATCATCCGAGTCCTGCCATTCACACACACGTGGCGTAAGTTGTTCTGGGTGAATCTGAGTGCCAGTCAACTGTGTCTCCTGACACTGGAAGGTTTCTATATGGATATTCAGGGGAGGTCCTGCCTTGTGGTTTACTTCGCTGTAGGGCCTTTATCTGTTTGGGTGATGCCATAATTCTGGCCTCGCAGGCAGGGGGTGGAAAATACTTCCATGTTTATGCTTCTGTTCTTAGAAGAAATCGCAAATAATGTATAGGAGCTGCTTCTTAAACATGTGGGAGAATTCACCAGAAACGCCACCTTGGCTTTGCTCTCTCTCTCTCTCTCTCTCTCTCTCTCTCTCTCTGGTGCATGACTAACCAGCAGTCCCACATCTTGACACAGCAGTGACCTCTCTCTCCCAATTTATTCTCAATATATAATTTTTATTTTTCCATCTTTCAAAGAATAAGTCTATTTTTGGTTCAAATATCAGTTACCAAATAATTATCATTTTAGTGTCTATGAGATCAGTTAGAAGTAATGACGTCTGTCTTTAAGATTCGTGTTTTTGATGTGTGTAAAGTGTTGGCCAGCGTGCATGTCTGCACATCATGTGAGTGCCTGCTGCTTGTAAAGGTCAGAAGAAGGTGCTGGATCCCTTGAAACAGGAGCTATGGATGGTTGAGAACCACCATGTCAGTTCTGGGAACTGATCTCAGGTCACCTGCTAGAGCAGCAAGTGCTCTTCACTTCCGAGTCACCTCTGCATACCCACGGCCTCCTTTCGCTTCAGTGTTAGCAACCTCTCCCATGCCAATAGGTATAGGCGTAGTAATTTTCCTCATTTTGTTCAGGGCTACTACAACACAATGCCAGAGGCTGAGTGGCTTATAAACAACAGAGTTTGCTCTGGAGGCTGCGTCACCAGACCTGATGTCTGCTGAGAGCCCGCTTCCTACCTCAGAGACTGCGTCTTCTCACTGTCTCTTGACTCTGATGAGAGGGGGATGGGGCGACTGAGCCCAGTCATGACCTGTCACCTTTAGTACTTACCCCTACCCCCCCCCATAGGCGTTGTGTTTCAGAATGTGGCTTAGGTGAGGGGAAGAGGAAGTCTGTAGCTTTGGTCTCAGGATTTGCTGACTCTCTGTCGGTCGTTTCCTGTCTCATTGGCTTCCTTTTCACCTTGCATCATCTCGGTTCTCCGGCTTTGGGCTGCATCTGCCTTTCGCTTTCTCTCATTCCCGGAGGTGGGAACACACACTGTTGATTTCACGCCTCCATCTTTCCTGGCCGCCGTGTTTCGTGCCAGAGCCCCCCGTGTACACTGCGTCCTCCACGGCCCACAAATTCTGACGAGCTACATTTTCATGTCCATTTACTTTGAAATATTGTAAATTTCACGTCAGCTTCTAGCTTGGGCCCGTGTGACGTTCAAACATGGCTTGATCGTGGAGACTTTAGCGTTACCAGGGTATCTTCCGTTACAGATGTGTCGTTTAATTCCTCTCTGCTCTGAGAACATCTTCGATGTGGTGCCCATCCATCATCTGAGTTTGTGAGATATGGTTGCACCAAAAAAGAAAGTGTCAGACAGCCTCCTTGGAGAACAGCCTCTCCTATCTGCTCTGAGGGGAACAGGCCGGCTCTCCAGGCCTTTGCTGGACTTCCGAGTCCGCCGTCATTGCTTTTGCTGCTAAGAGGCACAGATGGGAAGCAGGCCTGGTTTGTTTCTTCCCCTTTCTGTTGGCCTTGGGCATCTTCCACAACAGTTTCCTGCCGAAGCTCCTGCTGACTGGGCTGCTGGCCTCCAGCACCTGCCAGACTCACTGCCCTGCCTCCGCCCACTCCTGGCCCCCCTCCGCTTTGGCAGAGGATCTGGTGGTTACCAGTCTTTGGGGTTCCTTATCTTTTCTTTGATCACTCACCCCTCTACCACCTAGAACTAGATCCCTATTAAATTGTTCCTCAAATCTAGAGAGTTTCTCTCTCCCTGGCTCCCCCACCGAGGCTCACACAGCCTTTCCTCTTTTTCATCTTGCCTCTCTGTGCGCATGTGCTTCCTTACACCCTCTGTTTCAAGATTGCTTTCCTGTGACCTACAATGGCCACTGACAGCATGCCTTGAGGAACCTCCCCCCTGCTCCCCCCCCCCCCCGGGACAGGGGAAGCTGCAGTTGCTCTGATGAAACTTTCAGGCCCTATAATCACAGCGACCTCCCTCTGCTGACCCAGCACAGGCCTGTGAACCAGGGGCAGAAATGACAGGCAGGTGTACATGCCCGGCGCTTGGCACCATCTTCACGTGGCCCTTCTTCTGAGAGCTGAGTCTCCACCGATTCTCTGTCTTGATGATATCATTGGATCTAGAGACTATCCGGGTGATCTGGGGTAATCACATCTCAAGATATTTCACGTACATCTGTAAAAAGCCCTTTGACCCAGTGACCCGGCTTCCGAGGTCACAGGTTTGGGAGATAATCTGAGCCTTTCTAAGACACCATAGGCCTGTGCAGCACTCAGACCTGCCAGTTCAGAGCAGTGATTCCCCAGACCTCAGACAAGGTCCCAGCTCAACAGAAATGCAGAGGGTGTAGACAGAAGGAAGGCTTCTAGACTTGGGAGACCAGGCAAAAGAAACCCTGGCTGCCAGTTAGATCCCCCCATGTTCACACATGAGTTACCTCCCAGATCAGGACAAGAGCCAAGGTCTCCCCGACACACTGGCACACTTGCAGGTCTTCTCTCAGTTGACTCAATATTTCCCACCTGGCCCTAGATCATGGCTTCAGCCTGTCTCAAAATCATTTCCCATCAGCCTGGTGGGATTTTCAACTGTTCACTAAGAGAAAGTACATGCAAATGTATTCAGTAGTGAAAGCGTAGGATCTTCTGTGAAGCTCTCCAGCTTCAGAGCGGCTGTTCTAACCGAACAGAAGTTCACTGAGATGCAGAGACTTTGGGTCTGGTTAATTTCAGTCTGTGATGTTTTTTATTTGCAACTTTTATTTTGGAGACAAGGTCTCTCTATGTAGCATTGGCTGTCTGGGAATTCTCTGTGTACACAAAGCTGACCTCAAACTCAGAGAGATCGACCTGCCTCTGTTTCTCAAGTGCTGGGATTAAAGGGATGAGCACACACAGCCTATTTGCAAGGTTTTTATAATAAAGTTTACTTAAAAATAAATAATAAAACATGCATCAGAAGTCGGGTGTAGTGGCTCAGGCCCATGAGCCCAGCACTTGAGAGGTAGTGGCAGGCACTATCTGACACTATTCCTGGGGATGTGTGAACAAATGTCCACTCACCTCACATAGAAAACCACCAACAGACCAAAGTCCAACTTGGAGGACCAATGAGTTTAAATTGGGTTTACTTACAGGAATTTGGGTGAAGGGTCACTTACACAATCATGATGACTGTATTGCCAATGCCCACCCCAGAATGAGTGTCAGTTCATGGATACTGGAATCTTGGAGCTCACTATATAACTCTTGGTAGCGCAATGGGTGGAAGAGCGCTCTTTGTAGGTGGCTCAGTTGGTGTGAGCCTCTTCCAGGCAACTGCACTGAGAGTGTCTCTCAGTGCCCTTACTGCTTCTATAAGCTGGGTCGGCAGGGGCCTGTTGAATCTGCTCAGTTTCAGGGACTTCCTGATGTTCTTGAGTTGTTTAGTTTCTGAGATTAAGAAGGAAGGCTAACTGGGAGGGTTTTATCTGGGAGAGGGTTACCATCCAACAGCAGGAGGGTCAGGGGTTCAAGATCTGTAAGTTGAAAGCAACCTGAGATCTTGTTTCGAAGAGAAAACTAAAGATGCATTGAATAACTCAAGTCCAAACACCAAATAAAAATGTACAAAAGGAGCCCAACCAAATATAAGTCATCTCTTTTAATATGCATAGCTACCTTGACTGAAAACACATATGTTGCACACACACACACACACACACACACACACTCTTTCACAATTCTGCTTGTTGGGTTAACATGTAAGCTGACTCACAACAAGAGAGTAATAAGATCACCCTGGCTTGGCAGGGCCCCCATATTCTCATGCCTCACTAATGAACAGAGCCGTAGCCTTCGGGTCTACCGTGTTTGATTTTATTTTCAGTGACATTTTTTTTGTAGCAAACCAAAGAGACAGCTTCTCCTTTGGGGTGTTTTTTTTCCCCCACCAAGGGGATCAACCATCCTAAGACAGGCTTTGAGGCAAGATGAAGAGTCTAAAGTTCAAGATGATGGCCTGGCATTGTTCTACAGAAAATTCCAGAGAAATCTGTCGTGGCCTTATCTCTCCTTTTCCTTGAACTCAAGAAAGCCGTGTTTGGCTGGTTCCCCTGGAGATTTTTGATCACAGCAGGTCCAAACAAAGCCGAGAGCAACAGGACCAGAAGCCCGGAGTCAATAATTCTTCATTTAAAAGGAAGCGGCCCTCAGTCCTCTCTACTCCCCGGCACGGTCAGGCGACAGTTTCGCGTGTGACCGTGGCCTCACCTGTTTTGTCTTGTTCGCTAACTTTCCTTTCGTCGGATCCTTTTTGTCTTTGGTATCGAGACTGTTGCACGCCTTGGCACTAACATCTACATTAGAAGAGCATTAATTAAAGGCAGACGTGGTGCCATTAAGACGGCGCTGGGATTATTTGAAGGTGCAGTGTAATTACTTTTGTACCACGGAAACCTAGAAGAACGGGGTGGAACTGGAGGAATCGGGATCTTAACGCGGGAAAGGGTAATGAGATACAAGAACATGACAGGCAGAGGAGTGGTTGGACTTTACAGGGAACTCTATGAGCGCTGCAAGTGCTCATCGGCACCAGAGAAAGCCCTGGCCTGCGTGCGGGGTGTGCGCTTGCCTGAGGGCAGAGCCGCTTGCTTCCAGCCTCTGCCAGGTGCATGGGAAAGATGATTAGGATGCAATTTTGCTAAAAATTTGGACCAGGAGGAGAGGAAGAGATTAGACTTGGAGCAATGGAGCTAATGAATGCTCTGGAAACATAAGGTACGTGATAAGTTTCCTCTTCCAGGGTGGGACCAGAGCTGCCACATGTGCTGGACGGGTTCATCGTTCCAGGGAAAGACAGGGTTGCAAAGGTGGGTATTAGGACGAACACTTTCCTTAGGACCTTGAGTGATTGCTCCTGCTTGGGTTCTACCGCCTCTGGATTTCAAGAGTGCCTCGGTGCTGTGTTGAAAGTTACAGGAAGCTCATTAAATTGGAACTGGTGCAAGAGAAAATGAATGCACACAGAGCATTGTGGGTGGGAATCCTCCCAGTGGCCTTCAGTTGCCATGATGTTGACAACGACCGTTTGGTTCAGCAAAGATGAGCAGCAGACAAAAGCCTGCTGGGTGCCAGGATACCATGCTGGTTGTAAACAATCAGTGCAGAGACTTCAGAAGCAGCGTGGGGAGTGTTTCTAGAACCTTCCTTGTCATGGATGAGAAACCTGACTGCCAACAAGGTACAATGACCTAGCTCAGGTTATACACTTATGAACTGAAGCACATACACTTTATAAGATATGAACGGTAAAAGCAAATGGGGTTCTTGTTTATTTCAACAGAGGAAGCAAGGTTAAAAGAGAACATGGTGATGTCCGTGAAGCTCGGTTAGTTGGGAAATCAAGGTAGGGAGTGAGGTTAACACATGTATTGTGTAAAGCTCTCACTCCTTGAGAGAGCCTTGGATTTGGCTCCACTCTCACGGCAATGGGCCCACCTTCCCCAGTGAAGGAAGCAGGTTCTCCATGTCTTCAGGTGTGAGGAGAGAGCACCATGAGGCTGGGCACCGGTCAGGTGTCCAGCATCAGCTCATCATCCTTGGCCAAAGCCGCTTGCTTTGGGATTATATCCATGTGGAGCAGAACAGTTGTCAGGAGTGAACAGAAGAGTCAGGTCCAGCCTAGGGATGTGCTGGTACTGACCCCGCCAAGGTCAGATTTAACAGGTGCCCAGTTTAGGGCTCTCATCGTCTGTCTTTCTGGGACGAGGAAACACCAGGTTTGCATGAACTTCGCTGCACAGCAGCGAACACTGGCATTTTCTACCTGATATCTGCCATCTTCCTAGCACCAGGTGGAACCCAGTGCCCCGTTTCCAGAACACAGAAGCAGCCTCCTGCTTTAATACTAGTGTGGTAGTTAGGGTGGAGGTGCCCCTAAAGAACTGGCTGCCAGTGTTGAGCCCCAAGGCTGCACCATCTGAAGTGATGACACCGTTAGAACACGGGTGTTTTGGGAAGAGCTGAAGTTGTGAACTCTCAAAGAAGAACACAGGGGGAGAAGCCCTGTCCTTCTCTTAGCTTCTTGCCTGGAGTGTAGGGTCCTGGCTTTGTTGATTTTTCCTTCTGGAACATAATACCCTTGACAGAAACCCAAAACAATGATGCTGCTGGTTCTTGGACTCAATTTCCAGAACCCTGAGATAAAGCAAATCTTTTGTCTTCATGTGTTATCTTCCTGGGTGTTTAGTTACAGTGGCAGACATCTGACAAATACTAATGCCTGGCATAGTTTAATTCCTGGTTTCTTCTATACAGCCAAATTCAAAAATGTAAAACGTTTCTTGCAACCCTAAGAAAGGAGACCTCAGCCAGGTCTACAAACCTCAAGTTGAGAAAGCTGGTATTTCTCTGTTTTCTGAGCAGCCATTTACAGTCCCTGAGTGGATGTTGCGAGCACACTGTCCCTTCTCTCACAGTGGGTGAGAGGAGGAAGACAAACAGAATGTAATCACCGTACGTGATGAGGTGGGAAAATCGGTGTCTGAGGGAGCTCAGAAAATGGGTATTGGACTCATCAGGTTGGCTAGAGTCATTTCAAAGAAAGATCCAGGTGAAGAGAGAGATGGGGACATGAGACCGATGCTGTGTACAGGAAGAGGGGCCTGGAAAGGGAGTGGCCGCGGATGACAGCCAGCTGGGGATGGGCGGAGGGAGACTGTGGAGACAGAACTCAGGGAGGCTGGCAGACTGTGGGCCAACCGCAGTGAAGACCCAGGGCTCCAGTCAGAAGGAAGTGGGCCGCTACTTGGAATGAGCGGATTGCTGTAGGAAATGTAAAGTAAACGTTAGCAGACTCTGCTTTCCTTTCTGACCCGCTCACCAGTTCCCCTTGGCTATCCTGGTCCCTCTGGCTTCCCCTTAGCCAAAAGCACCGGAAGGTCAAGGCTACCTCTTCTGCTCATGGTTTGTGGTTCAGGATCCAGAAGGGAGTCGCTCTCGCTAAGCACACAGCTGCAGAATTCAGTGAGAGCCTCTGCCTCTCCGTCAGTCACCTGTCTTTCCACGCAAGGCCCGCTTTGAGGTCCCATGAGCTAAGATCTGCGTGTGAACAAGGGCCTCATCTCCTCTCCAGTCTGGCGAAGACCCCTGGTTTTGCAGCCCCATGTCTGCCCCTCAGTGGTCACGCAGACTCTCCCACACTCGTCAGCCTTTCTCCAGAGCATTTCTGATGTTTGGCATTTCCTGCTTCCCCCTAAGTCAAGCGTGTCAAGTGCCACACTGGTCCCCAGGATCTAAGGGAGTTCACCTCGCTGGAGACAGCCCGCGCCGCTGTGTGGCTGCTGGGTGATCACATTGACCTAAGTCTAAGTCGTGCTCTTCTTCGATGCCAAACCCTTTGTCTAAAGAGAAGATTTGTGATTTAAAAGGGAGGGCAGGGATGGTGCCATCTTCTGAAGACATGACAAGAGGGAGTGTGGGGGCCAGTCACTTTCTTTCCTAACTGACATTTCTCTGTTCCTTCTGTGAGTTGAACTCTACCATCTTCTGAACACAACAGGGGCCAAGTTGAGAAATCACTTCAGCGGTGAGTATCCGGGTGCTGGGTGTCAGTGGTGAGCATCTGGAGCTGGGTGTCAGTGGTGAGCATCTGGTGCTGTGTGTCAGTGGTGAGCATCTGGAGCTTGGTTTCAGTGGTGAGCATCTGGAGCTGGGTTTCAGTGGTGAGCATCTGGGTTTCAGTGGTGAGCATCTGGTGCTGGGTGTCAGTGGTGAGCATCTGGAGCTTGGTTTCAGTGGTGAGCATCTGGAGCTGGGTTTCAGTGGTGAGCATCTGGGTTTCAGTGGTGAGCATCTGGTGCTGGGTGTCAGTGGTGAGCATCTGGAGCTGGGTGTCAGTGGTGAGCATCTGGAGCTGAGTTTCAGTGGCGAGCATCTGGAGCTGGGTTTCAGTGGTGAGCATCTGGGTTTCAGTGGTGAGCATCTGGTGCTGGGTGTCAGTGGTGAGCATCTGGAGCTGGGTTTCAGTGGTGAGCATCCGGGTTTCAGTGGTGAGCATCTGGTGCTGGGTGTCAGTGGTGAGCATCTGGAGCTGGGTTTCAGTGGTGAGCATCTGGGTTTCAGTGGTGAGCATCTGGTGCTGGGTGTCAGTGGTGAGCATCTGGTGCTGGGTGTCAGTGATGAGCATCTGGGTGTCAGTGGTGAGCATCTGGTGCTGTGTGTCAGTGATGAGCATCTGGTGCTGTGTGTCAGTGATGAGCATCTGGAGCTGGGTGTCAGTGGTGAGCATCTGGGTTTCAGTGGTGAGCATCTGGTGCTGGGTGTCAGTGGTGAGCATCTGAAGCTGGGTGTCAGTGATGAGCATTGGTGCTGGGTGTCAGTGGTGAGCATCTGGTGCTGGGTGTCGGTGGTGAGCATCTGGTGCTGTGTGTCAGTGGTGAGTATCTGGTGCTGGGTGTCAGTGGTGAGCATCTGGTGCTGGGTATCAGTGATGAGCATCTGGGTGTCAGTGGTGAGCATCTGGTGCTGGGTGTCAGTGGTGAGCATCTGGTGCTGGGTATCAGTGATGAGCATCTGGGTGTCAGTGGTGAGCATCTGGTGCTGGGTGTCAGTGGTGAGCATCTGGTGCTGGGTATCAGTGATGAGCATCTGGTGCTGGGTGTCAGTGGTGAGCATCTGGGTGTCAGTGGTGAGCATCTGAGTGTCAGTGGAAACATCCGGGTGCCTGATATCAAAATTCACTATCTTCCACAACGAACATCTAAAACCAAGCTAGAAGCTGCTTAAGGTCTACAGGCGGCATGTTTTAGCTTTTAACTTTCACATAAAACAGAATAAAAGATTACCACATGTCAGAAAAGGGGGGCTGGCTACTGCTCATAAGAGATTCCAGCACACGCTCCTACACAGAGTTGGGTGGTGGGGCTGAAGCCTATTCCTTCCTCAGGGAGGGGGAGATTGTTTCCATCTAAGTTGCAGGCATTAAAAGCAAGTCAGATACTACTCTTTCTATTTATACTTGTGCACATTTCCAGATCCTCTAGCAGATGCACGCCCTCTAACACACCCATACACACAGATGTGCTTCCTGCTGCCAACCTGCTTCTGCTGTCAGGAGCCTTGGATGGTTCTTCTCAGAGAGATGCTTCCAACATGTGGAAGGACAGACTGAGACAAGATGCTCAAGGTCTCCGTGAGGCTACATAACCGCTTGTACCTGGCTGAATAATTCCCTGCAGTGTGGTTCCTTTGCCATCGGAGACCCGTCTGTTAGAGTTCATTGTTCTCTGTGTGCGCTACATGTGGGTCCCTTTGAGCTGTTTCCTCGGTCACTTCTCCATCTTATTTCTTGAGACAAGGTCTCTCACTGAACCCGGTGCTCACCATTTTGGCTAGACAAGCTGGCCAGTGAACCTCCGACTAGCAAAGATCTGCCTGTCATTGCCCCGAAGCCGGAGGGTTACAGAGATGCAGCGACCACGCTGGCACTAGGTGTCTAGTTCAGGTCATCATGGTTGCATCAGACTCTGTTCCCATGGGTCGTGTCCTCTCCTTACTTCAGAAACATCACTTCCTGTCTGTACCTCTGTATTACAGAAGCCTGCACACATCCAACTTGCAATTATATAGAAGGGACTGGGTGGCAGCTAGTGTGGTCACAAGCTTTGTAACTTTGCAAGAGGAAGAGTGAGGGGGACCTGAGACACTGCCTTACAACCGGCAAGGGGAGACACGAAGGAAGCCGGCCTAGAGGTCCAGGGAAGTAAGAGGAACATAAGAAGGAGACTGTGATGCAGAAGTTTATTTCCAGTTATGTTGAAAATGGTTGTGTTGTGCACTGTTGGGTGAGGGGCTGTCCTAGCTCTGGGGCATTTGTATTGTCTGCAGGTGTTGGCTTTATGCAAAGGACTGCTCAGGATCTGCACGTGCTATCCGTAGAACACCCAAAGAGCTTCGGTGTTAAGCCCTTGAGATGAGAGGCTCAGGATTCCACTGTGCTGTACGGAGCTGGCCAGGATAGTGGTCCCCTCTGATGAGGTCCAGCAGATTTCCATCTATGAAAGCGCCTCAGTGTCTTCTTGGCTGAGTCGTCCCAGTAGGTGTGCTGCTACCAGTGGAGCCCGCAACACGGAGCGTGGCATCACACCAGCCGATCCAACACGGAGACAGGGAAGAAGAAAAAGAAACCCCAGACCTCTCAGATCAGAGTCTTCTTTTTTTTTGCACACCTGTGTACAAGTGTTCCAGACACTGGTGGGGGTGAGTGAGGTGGCCCTGACGAGACACTTCTGCTACGGTGGTGAGAACTCCACCCCACGCGGGAACCCTTCCTGTACAAGGTTCCCCGTTGTTTTTCCTGCAAACCAGCCTACTTTAAAATCTAGTGTTTCCTCAGGGTCGGCACACAGAATCTGTCTGTCAGAACCGGTGAGGTTGTATCTCATGCTAGAGGTCAAACTTGGTGCTGTAAGAGTCACCCGGCTAGTGCTGGTTTTGAAGGCATGAAGGGGTCATGGAGAGCTGCTGAGGCTCTGTGAGAGGCCAGGAGAGGCCACTGGTGAAGGTGCAGCCTCAGTGGCAGTTGAAGGCCCAGACGAAGGGGTCATACAGAGAAGCTGAGGCTTGGTACCATG
>JAMJFZ010001249.1:9207500-9250000 GCA_026225945.1 Cricetomys ansorgei | reverse complement strand
TAAAACTCATTTTTTGGAGCCTGCTTGTGTCCTTGGGCTGAGTCCTGAAGCAGGAGTGGAAAGAGACGCTCGACGGTTCTCCTTTACGGAGCTTCATTAACGGCGAATCTTGTCTCCGCCAATTAATCTTAGCAAATTTTCACCCTTTCCCAACACAGACGGAGTTCTGATGGCTGTTCCAGGAATTCCTGCAATATGCTAACATGCTTCCTAACTGCTGTGCACCGTGTGCCTCTCTAAAGACGGTGGCTAAACGTTAGAGGACACGGGAGATCCCACCGCTACGGAGGGCGGTTTGGACAGAAAGTGAATGATGGCTGCAGTACTCACTTGGCTGCCTCCTCCATGCTCTCCTCTGCCCCTCCCTCCTGGCTTTTTCCCCTCTCTCCTCCTCTCCCTCCCTACTCTCTCTCCTCTCCTCTCCTCCTTTCTCCAGCACTGCCTCTCCCTTCCTTCCTTCCTTCCTTCCTTCCTTCCTTCCTTCCTTCCTTCCTTCCTTCCTTTGTCTTTCTTTCTTCTTTCTTTTTCACTCTTAATGAAGACTTTGCAAGGAGCAGATGCTGTGGCCTGGGGACCCATTCCCTGTCCTCAATAAAAATCTTCTGTTGAGTAGCTGTATCCGGATTATAACATTCCCAAGTGGGTAGAAGCTGGGAGAAACCTAACAGGCTCAGGAAGTTCATGAAAATGACAAGACTTGCAAATTCCCTCCCCAAAGTCACCAAATGTCGGGACAGAGGAGACTCTTCCCTGGAACTGCCTGAAAATTGTGCAAGCGTTTCTGAGCTGCCATTCATGTTGGAGTGGGCCCGCTTGGGTAGAATCGTTCCTGTGTTCCCATACCAGTGCCCCAATGGAGGGAATAGACATACATTCATATCTCCCCAGGGAAAGTCATGCAATTAATAGCCTCTTCCTTTTCATGCTTGTCTATTTTCTGGATGAGATAAATGATCCCAGGCCTCTGCCTGTCCAGGGAGAAGGAGCTACCTTTGGGAACCATAGTATCTCTAACTTGAAGAGACACAGACCAGCACATACATAATAAAAACAAAAACTGTTTGCCTCAGTGGGTAGTCTTCAGTCCAGTGAGAAGCAGTTCCTGATTCAGATCACCCACAATCCAGGAGCTGAGGTCTCAGTAACAGAGTCCTAGTGGGTGTCACTCGTGTGTGCGGCTGGGACCCTGGAATCTGGAAACGCCCTGTTCCTGTGAGAGGGGCCTAAGCTACAAGTGCACACGGCGTTTGAGGGTGCTTTCGAATACTCTTTGAATGCCTACTGTGATCCAACTAGAGGCAGGTACCACAGCACAGGACAGGGAATTGTGGCCTGTGGTCATGCAGACCCAAAGCGTATCTGGCAAGCAGAACCTTCCAGCAGTATTCAGGGTCGACAGAGCCCTTCTGTCTAGGGGTGGCCCCGGTTATTTTAAATACATTTTTTGCACTGCTCTGTGTAAATTCAGGCGTTTTTAGATAATTTTTAAAGGAAGTGGGAATACATACCTACTCATAAATACAGTATCTGCTCCATGTGTTTAACCTGTATAGCCAGTCAGCCAGGGAGCCACTGGATGTGATAGTCACTTCCAGGACCAAAAATAAGTTGGCAGCCCGAGTCCATTTATTCTATGGATTTAAATGGCCTGATAAGGGCTACCTGCTTGGAATGGGGAGAATTTAATTAAACCAGCCCTTTTCTCCACCTAGACGATTTACAGAGAGCGGACTCTGAAAAATGTTTTCCTCACTTCTCTGTGGAATTGCTTTGGCTCTCAGAATTATATTGCCAAATTAAAGATACTTCTCTGGACCACTGATGGAAATGGGAAAGTCCTGGATTAGCGTGTCCTATTAAGCCAACAGCTCCCAGCCTCGCGGACGCATTCACCAGTGCATCCATCTTTTAAATGTGGTTGCGTGCCTATTAAAGTGAATAATAACACGTCTGCTTTGGAGCCATTGATCAACTTAATTTTTCACTTAATGACTTGGTAGTTTATCAGAAACAGGAGAGTTTGGGATGAGGAAGCTATGTGTCACGAACAGACGAGGAAGGCACGGCTAGCTCTAAAACTTTGGCTAGGACTTGCAGGTTCATTTGCATAATTCTAGTCATGGGAAAACACGCTGACATAAAGGGTAATTTACATGAACGGCACATATAAGAACCTTTGTTTTGTCTGGAGTCCCTGAAAATGGAGTATTTTTCCCCAAAACGGCCCCCTCCCTTTCTCTCTCTCTCATATATATTCACATATATATTAAATTAAGAAGTACCTGTTGGGGGGCTGGAGACATGGTCCAGTGCTTAAGAGTATTTACTGCTCTTGCTGAGGACCTGGGCTCAGTTACCAGCACCCACCTGCTGGCTCCCAAGCCTCTATAGCTCCTGCTCCAGGGCCTCCTGTGACCTCTTGTGGAGTAATCTAAATAAAAGAATACTATTCCCAGCTATTCTCTCAATATTTCTAGAATTGTCATTAGGGTAAGTGCCATGGAGAAGTGATCTTTGAGGCTCGCTGAAGTGGGCAGCCTTCCTGACGAGGACCGGAAGGGTCTATGAAGCCAGTCAGAGGAAAACAGGGAAAGAAGTGACCAGAAACTGAAGTAGCAGCCTGCAGAAAGGCTCCAAGAGGAAAGGACACAGCATCCCTGGGAGCTGCAAAGTCTGGGTGTCAGCGCGGAAAAGCAGCAGCGGTGGAGGAGGGAGAAGGCCCGGAGACCTCAGGTTGATTGCAGAAGGTCAACCTTTGAAAGCGACCTTTCAAACAGTACTAATGTGGGATCTTCCTCCTGGGCTGTTTCTAAGTAGCTGTCTGGTTGAAACCCTTGAGCAGGAAAACAGCAGAGGCCAGGCTAGGCAGGACCAGCCTAGTCAGTATAGACTGATTTCAGGGCTTAAGTTCTTAAGTTTTGTGGGAAGCCAACTGGTGCCAAGTAAAAGACACTGTGAAAGGGAAACATCTGCATTCAAGAAACCACTGGAGAAATGGCTCAGTGGTCAGGGTCTGCTGCTCTTGCCCAAGGGCCTTGGTTCAGTTCCAGCACCCACATCAATCAGCTCACAGTTATGGGTGACTCCAGCTTCAGGGGATGTGAGCCCTCTTTCAGTCTCCGTGGACACTGTCCTCATGAGCATGTGTGCACAAGCACACAAATCAAACTAAAAATAAATCTTGAGAGTTTCCTCAGTACATGAGAGCATGCCTTCATACTCCCCATCCTCCACCTCTTCTCCACAAAGTCCCCACTCTTTCCTTCCCTCTTACCGAATCCCCCACTCTTTTCCTCCCTGTGCTCCCTCCCTCCTGTTAATCCCCTTTGTTTCCCTAAAGAGTTTGGCTCCTGTGTTTATGCCATAAATGAGTACATGATTTTATATATCTCTATAAAATTCAGGACTTGCAAATGAGAGAAAGCACACAGTATATCAGCATTGTGAGGCGGGTTTAATTCACTTAAAGATAGTCTCTAGTTGCATGCATTTTCCTGCAAACAACAGAACTTCATTCTTCTTTATGGCTGAAAGGAAATTTCATCGTGCATGTACAGCACATTTTCCTGAAGGAAAAGGGAGCAGCAGCGAGCATCGATTGATATTGGCCTCTTGGGTTTCATTCTGTCTGGAAGTTCGATGCTTGTCTTATGTACGGCCGGTCTCAGATAGATGCTGACAATGGAAAGGTGATGACCATACCACATGCAGTTCCTGTCTGCAGTCAAACTCCACCCACGGGAAACAGAACAGGGTGTTGAAATGTACCAAGGCTCTGTGTCCAGCCCAAACATCTCTCCCTAGGTGTTTGTGGTGGAGGGGGCAGTGGGTAGTCACAAAATCCAGGAGAATCTGTCCTTCCAGAAGGCAGTGACGGGAGGGATGTGGTATAGGCTAAATGCATTGCCTGGGAGAGCTGGTCATTTCTGCTTTATTACAGGTGACTTATCTCCAACTCCGGAGCCACCGGGCTTCCTGCAGCCCTTGTGCAAATGGAGACACAAGAAGATGCCAGTGTCATCAGGGGAAACCTTAGGATATCCATGGCAGAAGCCCTGCTTCATCATTCTGGTCTGCAGGAGAGTCTTGGGATGGTACACCTACTGAGCGTTCACCTCTGAACACTGCAGGGCTGTGCTCACTGCCTTCATATACTAATTCATTTAACTGCTACATATCAGCACTCCACACATGCCAAAGACAGCTGAACATGGGGGCTGGAGAGATAGCTCAGGAGTTAAGAGCGCTTGCTGTCTGGGTAGGAATTCTTGTTGCACTTCCAGAGAACTAAAGT
Organism: Cricetomys ansorgei; assembly: GCA_026225945.1. Taxonomy (NCBI): domain Eukaryota; kingdom Metazoa; phylum Chordata; class Mammalia; order Rodentia; family Nesomyidae; genus Cricetomys; species Cricetomys ansorgei. The sequence goes on along the minus strand of JAMJFZ010001249.1, from coordinate 9,245,706 downwards.
TTAGCTCCCAACACCCAGGTAGGGAGGCACACAACCACCTGTAATTTCAGATCTGGGGGAGCCAACATCATCTTCTGCCCCCCATAGGCGAGACATATATACTCAGACTCTCTCTCTTTCCCTCTCCCTCTCCCTCCCTCTGTCTCTCTCTCTCTCTCTCTCTCTCTCTCTCTCTCTCACACACACACACACACACACACACACACACACACACACACTTTTTAATATTTAAAGAAGACCCTAGAGGAGAGCTCCCTCCCTGAGCGTAGCTTCCCCGCTGGCCCGGGCTCCCTGTAAAGCACCCCTGTATGGGTGCCTCAGGCTGCTATTTTCTGGAAAGGAGCAGGAAGCCTTCTTCAAAGGAAGCAGGAGGCAAACGCCATTCCGAGTTCATAGCACAGTGGAAGCCTCGATGGCTAGGCCACCTGCCTTTACCTTGCCAGCTCCTGTTAAACCATCAAAGGCTGATTTGTGCTCCTTTGATGTGGGCTGCAAGTGTGTTTTCCACATGATGGAAAGTTAAACGTTCTAAGTGGGCCCTAAGGCACAGCTGGAAAAGTACCACGTCCCTGTCTTGGGATGCACAATTTCCAGTTAAATATCAGCCTCTGCCAAGGTGCATCTAAAGGACAAAATGTACAACCGCTTTGGAGGGCCATTTGTAGTGTTGCTCTCCTATCAAAGTTAAAATGCCTCTGTCTGAGGTTCTGATTTGGGTCCTCACTCATCTGGCTTATAGCAGACGGAAGCCCGGGAGCAAAATGTGTAAAATAACCCATGAAATGTCTCCTGGTACCATCAAAAGCAACTGGTGCATCCCAGGAAGTCGAAGTCCCCAGGATCTCAGTGAGTGAGCCCCACTCATGAGTACCTTCTAGAACTTTCCTCACTAAGGACATCGTATTGGAGGTGTCAGGCTACGTCTCAGGAATCGTCACCAGGATACACCAGGGGTTCTTCTACAGTCCCTTTGCACTGGGGAGATAAAAAGTTAAGTGGGCAGGGGTTATCAGAGGCAGAGGGGCCAAAGTCTCTTTGAAAAGGGGTAGAATGGAAGGTAAGCCCTGGTCCTCCGCAGCTTAGTCCCTGAACGGTGCAGGGTGATGCACTAAGAAGACATGGGGAAGACAGAAAAAGCAGGTCAGGGTTTTCAGCAAGCGCTGTGGCTAAGCAGACAATCATGTTCTGCCAAGGAGAATGATCGTAATAAACACCCCAGGCATCTATGAGACCTTGGAGGAAGATGTACAATACACTAGAGGTGAACCACCAGCTGGAGATCAGACGCTGACCTGCGCAGATCCAATCCCAGGAGTTAGGATGAAGACGGAGAGGAGAAGGTGAATCCTAAACACATGGCTCAGGGCAGTCAGGCATCCTGACTCCTAACGCTGTGAACCAAAGCCGGCGTCAGGTGGATACAGATGTGAGTGTGGAGCATGAAGCACTCGGCCTCTCAGACAAAGCATGGAGCATTGCATCATTATACCTTAAGACAGGAAAATATCCATGGACTGGACAGGAGAAGCTTGAAGCAGACAGGAAGAGTGATGAGCTAGTGACCCATATGGTACCCAAAGATGTCTCAGACAAGTGCAGGGCACGCCACGGGGTGAGAGATGTCCGCAGTACATGTGTGCAAGAAAGCCTTTGATCTGGTGCATAATGAGGAATTCTTCCCAGTAATTGAACATCCCAGTAGGCAGTCAAAGACCTCAACGGGCATTTCACAGAAGTGCACCAATGGCCGTCACACACCTAGGAAGGTGGTAGGCAATGCCGATCATCACAGACACAAGTTCAACCCAACAGGTGATCTGACCCCAAACTCTCTGGAATGGCTGACATTGCCAAGGCAGATGACACCAAACACTGGTTGGGGTGTGGAGTGGTGTGAGCGCCCCTGACCCGTCACTGGGAGATTCGATGCTACAGCACTTCAGAGGTGTCCACAGGGGGCCGAGTCAGTGCTGGACCACAGGAACACGTGCTTCTGGGACCTGGAAGCGTACGCAGAACAGTCATGGTAGCTGATTGGCAATAGACACAGACGGAGCAATCACCAGGACTCTTGGTAATAGAACGGGTAAGCTGGCAGTGTTGCATAAGGAGAGTCACATAGCAAGAGAATGAGCATCTTGTGGTGCCCTGGGACATGCACAGTCGTCACAACATGGACACGCTTTGCTTCCGCCACACAAATTCACCGGTACAGGCAACAGGGCTATGGCCAGAGAATGCAGGGCCGGGGGGCACTGTGAGCCCCTCCTGGGGGCCAGCTGATGCTGTGGTCATCTTCTCATCGTGATCCAGTAGCCGTTACCTGTGTGTGGTGTGCTTATGGATCAGAATACCTAACTCGGAGTCCTGCTGTTGGTACTGCTCCTGTTTGATCATTACACCTCAGGAATCTGTGTCCCGTCGCCTAGAATCTTTCTTTTGGTAATGGATCCCTACCGCCCTGCTCACCTGAAATAAAGACACCCACTGAAGGCAGGGTTCTCATGGATTCCCTCACCAACATCAGAAAGCTGCATTGTGGGGTTCTAATTAAATACGCAAAGGTGCACCCCTGTAATGCATGATTGGGAGAAAAAGCAGGTAGCCCTAAGGGACAGAGTAAAACCATCTCCAAATATTGACTAGCAGCAAAAAGGAAGTTGTCAGACAGCGGGCTGTTTATCCTCCGGTGATTGCTAAACGTGGTAGATACGGACATCTGTGTATTTCTGAAGAATTGCGCTCAGTGGATGGTGACTTCCCTGGACTGAAGATGAGCCAGTGTGCCCTGGGCAGAGAGCGAGACGCGCACGTGCAATCTCCACACCCTCTATTGTGTTGGGCACTTTAACAGTTGTGATCATCTGTTGTTTTCCAGCTCTTCCCTGTGAAAATATAAAAATAGGACTCTGAGTTCCTGTGAGGACTTTACAAAATTCCGTCCTTCTTTCCCCTCTTGAGCAACGAATCCAGTGACTCCAGTTTTAAATTAATCTATGGGCAACGGGTAAAGGTGACAGGGAACAGTTTGCTTGTAGCAATGGTACAGATACAGCAGCCGCTGCTGTGCACGAGTGTCTCCATGGAGGAGGAGAGGCCAGCGTGTTCCCACTGCTTCGCTGGCGGAGTGCGACAACTGCAGGGAGCCCAGCACAGGATAACTAGTTATTCACTTATAGATTATCCATCCAGACAGCTCTTAAAGCACTGCAGGGTCGATACGCCCCACTCCTGCTGCTGTACCCACGGGGAACGAGCACGTGGGTGTGTGGGGGCGCACGTGTGTGTATGCGTGTATTGGCTCGGGGGTCTTTTCTGAACTGGTCCCTTCTATTCTCACATTCAATTGCTTGAGTAGCAGCAGTGGCCTGGGCAAGAAAGAGTTTTGCCTTAAGCCTGCTTAGTGATTAAGTTGGAAAACTTGAAGGAAATACAATACCTATGTAGATTCCAAAGTTTTAAATCTATTTTCCAAGAGTAGAGCTGAGTAGGAAGGAATCAAGGAGGAAATCGAAGTACAGGGTGAGGCTGAGCAAGAGCGAGCTTCTATTAAAGAGCTCAGGAAAGGGGCGGTGCAGCTAGCACCAGAGGGACCAGGTGTCTGTGTTCAGAAGCCAAATGGCTGCCTCTGCAGCTTGAGACACAGCTTCCTCACACATATGCAGGAACAGGACAAGACATTAATGGTAAGGTCACTGGCACCTAACCCATGTGCATAGAGAGCTTGGGACAGGCTTTGCTAGGTGAGGATCTTTAAGGAGACATCCCGGGGGCAGTGACTGCACAGAGCCAAGGACAGTGTCTCCCCCAACCCCCGGCAAAGGCTGGAGTGTTTCCCAGAGGGTTGAGACTAGATCTAATTCATCTAATTTCATCACAGTCATCACAGTCATTACAGTATACAGTGATGTGGGTTGGGGTATGGTGTGTGTGTGAGTGTGTGCATGTGCATGTGTGTGTGCATGTGTATGTGCGTGTGTGTGTATGTGTGTGCATGTGCATGTGTGTGTGCATGTGTATGTGCTGTGTGTATATGTGTATGTGTGTGTGTATGTGTGTGTATGTGTATGTGTGTGTGTATGTGTGTGTGTGTGCATGTGTGTTTATGTGTGTGTATGTGCTGTGTGTATATGTATATGTGTGTGTATGCATGTGTGTGCATATGTATGTGTATGTGCTGTGTGTATATGTGTGTGTTTATGTTTGTGTGTGTTGTATATAACACAGTCATTTTATATTACATACATAATACATACATATTTATACTGTATAAATTACAATGCTAACAGCTGTGTGTATTTTAAGCCAGAAGAGCTGTAGCGAAGCAGCATCGCTTATGGCTGACAACGCTGCAAAACCTGACGGAGGACGGCTTTGCCCGCCACCATCTCTGCCTCCTGCGCAGCCGTCCTGTGAAGAGGAAGCCTCCCTGGTCCTGACCAACAAGGGTTTCCAAATTAAGCTGCTGAGCTGCAGACCTGTGTTTGTAGAATAACCCCACCTACACTCACACATGCAGAAAGACCCTGCCCTCTGGAAGGATGTGTCTATGAGCACACAGAGAAAGATCTAGAAAGACCGTCAGCGGCAGAGGTGGGATGGAGACCAGCTTTTTCTGACATGGCCAACGGGAACGTCACTCCTTTTTGGTGATGCTTGATATCTTTAACATAGATAAATGCTTATTTGCTTTTAAGTCTATTTTTAATTGGGTGAAATGATTGCTGTGAGGCCGCCTTGCAGATTGCACATGTTTGTAGTTAAATATGAGGTTTTTAGATCCACAGCTCTGTAGATCTGACTTTTCACTAATTTACGGGAATCCACTACTTTCTGGAGTGATACTCCCTCCCCCGTTCATTCATTCATTCATTCATTCATTCACTCTACAAATGTTTCCACACGAGGTCGTACGGCAGGTGCTTGAGAAAATAACAAAGTAACAGTGGGCATAGGACAAGCGTCACACTGTAGCAAGAGCTTCATCTGGTGGTCCCTCACCCCATCCCATCCTTCACATACACCTTGAAGTAGGCTGTTGCTCCTGCTTGATGAGGTTACCTGCCTAGTTAGGAGGCAAAGCTGGAAAATGAATCAAGCAGCCGCCATGACTTCAGACTCTCTCATGGCATAAGAGCACAGTTCATAAGGGATTCCTAGGGCAGTATGGACAGGCCATAAATGGAGGGCACCCCTGTGGGAGGAGCAAGGAGGCTCCCTGCCTTTTAAGTTTCCTGGATGGGTAGGAGCAATCTGTAATTGCCTGCCATGGGGAAGAGGGAGCAGCTGACTGCTGAAGGCAGGGGGCTGCCGGGTGCTGAGCCTCCCTCCTGTAAGAGAGCATTCTGACACAGAGGGAGTAGGAGTTTAATGGTCTCCCTTTTCACTCAGTGCTTCCATCCCACCAGTACCTGCTGGGGGCTGTTGCGTGTGCCTTCCCAGAGTAGGAGCTGAATATTCATGCGAGAACGTGCCTGCCCTGCCACTGTGGCGAGGACAGTCTATGAGTTAGCAATGGCAATGAACAAACTCACAAACAAAACTTAGAATCAGACTTTTGGTTCTAGTGATGGATTAGACATGGACATCCACAGCTTCTCTAAGATTATTTTTAAATGTGAACCAACCACGATACTCATTGCTATATGCATGTGGCCAGGACAGCTGGAAGCTTGCAGACCGCCTGGGGCAGGAAGGAAGGCGTGGGAAGCCTGGGGTAAGCAGAGGAGGGCTGCCTCAGGAGCCTGCCGTGCACAGAGATATTGGTGAGCCTGCTCCAGAGCACTGTGGTAGGAGGTGATTTTAAGGGCTGATGCTTGTTGTGGTGTGGGTATGGAAGTCAGATGACGAACATTAAGAATCAGTTCTTCCCTTTGACAGTGTTAGGACACAGTCTCCCATTCCTGCTGGTGGTAGCTGCCCCAGGAGCTTCTGGCCAATTCCTCTACCTCTGTCGTCTCTCTCATTACTGCAGGGCCAGGATTACAGATGTGCACCACAATGTCAACATCTGGCTTTTAACTGGGTCCCAGGAATTGAGCTCTGGTAGTCGGGCTTGCATGGTAAGATTTTACCCACTAAGCCATCTCCCCGATTCTCAGAGGTTTTAAAAAATGAAATGCATTTTGCCAGACCCCAGCTCTTTTCCTGAGGGTGTGATTCAGACCTCCTCGCTTTGCATATGAGAGTCTGCATTTCCCACAGTGTGTGAAGCTGATGATGTTGAAAGGACTTAGCATTTATATCCCAGAAAGGACAAAGAGGTGAGCAGGTGGGGGTAATACCCTCATAAAATGAGGACACACTGGAAGCGGGTGAAAGGTGACACTGAAGAGAGCCATCCACCCACAACATGCTGTCAGCAGACCCACAGTCACCTGGAATCACTTGGGAGGTTGCTTCCCAAGACAGAAGAGCCCCTGCTGGGAATTCATTGCTGGGATCCAAATCTCATGGAATGGAGGTTCAAGATTGACTTCTCCTGTGAGCCCCATGAGAGCTACTTTTCTGTTGCTGTAATAAAACACTATGACCAAAGGCAGCTTTGGGAGAGAATTTGTTTGGGTTTATGCTTTCGGAGGGAGGGGTGAGAGCTCATCGTGGCAGGGAGGAATGGCATTGATGCAGGGGAAGGAAGCTGAGAACTTTCACCTTTAACTGCAAACACCAAACGGAGACCTAAGAGGATGTGGGTGAGGCTATGACCCCTCAAATCCCACCTCCAGGGACACACTTCCTCCTGGGAGGACAACCTCAACAGACAGCGCCACCAACTGGAGTCAAGTGTTCAAAGACCCGAGCCTATGAGGGACATTTATTACAATATTACAATGTTACAATTCCCCAAGCTTCTCCACGGCAAAGATTTTGCATAACAATTGTTCTGAAGAGGGCAGCACCCCCAGGGTCTCCATTCGCCATGAGAATGCAGAATTGCTGGTGAGACATAACCTCAATCCAGGACAGGAGAATTCCAACTGCCAACCTGCTAAATGGCTGTTCAGCCGAAACAAGGATGTGCACAAGAAAATCTTCCACCATAAGTGAGAACCGGCAGCTGTAAACAGCTGGCTCAGAGCCCAGAACACAACAAGTGATCTGAAAATAGGAGAGAAAGTAAGCCCCAAGAAAGGATGCAGCGCGGTTACCGTGAGCAGCCAGGCTGGAAGGAGCACAGACATGCCCCTCAAAGGCTATAGCCCTGCAAACCAGAAACTCAACAAAAGAGGCAAATTGCCTTCAAACGGGGAATTCATGAACAGGTGATTGATAGGAATTACCTCATAACAACAGAGAGAGAAAAGGAAATAGAAGAGGTTGAGAGAGACATGGAAGGCAGAGCACACAGGTTCTACATTTGTTTGGAGGGAATTCCAGAAAGAATGAGCGGTGATTAGGGGTGCGGGGTGTAATAAAAATGGCAGTGCAGGGTTCTCCGCCAAGAGGCCAGGTGACAAAGACACCAATAAAACAGTTTGGGAAAGAGAGGCATGATTTTGCTTTCTGCATCTCTGCTTGCCTCCTTATGTACTACCCCCCCTGCTCTGAGGGTCCACATCTAGGTGATCACCCTGAGCCACATTGCCCCCTGCTCTGAGGGTCCACATCCGGGTGATCACCCTGAGCCACACTGCCACCCCCCTGCTCTGAGAGTCCACATCTGGGTGATCACCCTGAGCCACACTGCCCCCCTGAGGGTCCACATCCGGGTGATCACCCTGAGCCACACTGCCCCCTGCTCTGAGGGTCCACATCCATCACCCTGAGCCACACTGCCTCCTGCTCTGAGAGTCCACATCCGGGTGATCACCCTGAGCCACACTGCCCCCCCTGCTCTGAGAGTCCACATCCGGGTGATCACCCTGAGCCACACTACCCCCTGCTCTGAGAGTCCACATCTGGATGATCACCCTGAGCCACACTGCCCACTGCTCTGAGGGTCCACATCCGGGTGATCACCCTGAGCCACACTACCCCCTGCTCTGAGGGTCCACATCCGGGTGATCAGGACTCATCACCACCCCTGAGCCAACCTGCATGGTACGTCTATGGGGATTTTGGCAGAATTTCTGGACTGCGATGCCGGCAGGGAAGGCAGTCAGAGACGTCTCCCCACGTCAGCTGGCGATTGTGTGGAGATCCCGCCGAGCACGACTTGTAGGCTAATCGCACCAACTACATATGATTGTGCGTGTCCTCACAGATGACAGCGCAGTGACACAGAGGGCTGGGCCACACAGCCCTGGAGCCAATGACAGGCTCACACCCGACAATGGTGTGTGCCTCTGGATGGTCCTGACCCATTGTTTATATGTTTCACATTTCATCAGATAAAGTTTCTTTAATGAATTTTACAATTCTTTCTTAAAGTAATTTATTAAATTCTATTTTGTGGGCATTGGTGTGAGGGTCAGATCCCCTGGAACTGGAGTTACAGACAGTTGTAAACTGCCATGTAGGTAATGGGAATCGAACCCAGGTCCTCTGAAAGAGCATTCAGTGAGCCATCTCTCCAGCCCTGATTTTTCAATTATTAAAAAATTTGAATGGGCTTCAGTTTACCAACTCTTCAGCTCTATGTGGCCCTGAGTCATTTTGCCTGTGTTATGTGTTCCAAGTGTATACACATAGTAGGTGCTCAGCAAATATTTGTAGGGTGGACAGATAAGAAGAAAGAGGGAGGTTCAGAGATCTTCATGCATGGCAGGGAAAGTGATGGACAGAGAGGAACAGGAAATCCGTAAAGGAGCTTGTGTAGAGTCACCACTGGCTAGCAGAAGTCTGATGTTCAGACTTGTGCTGCTCTGCTCTGCAATAACAGCGTGTGTGTGTGTGTGTGTGTGTGTGTGTGTGTGTGTGTGTGTGCATGTGTGCATGTACGTGTGCCCAAGCCATGTAGAAGCCGGAGGTCAGTATCAGATACCCTCTTTCTTCAGAAGCCACGTACCTTGTTTATTGATACCAGGCCTGTCATGGTCATGTAGCCCACTAATTAGACTAGGCTCTGGCCAGTGAGCTCCAAAGATTTGTCTGTCCCCAACTCCGTAGCACTGGGATTGCAAACAAGCATGCCACATCCTGCTTGGACTTTTATGCTGGGTTCTGGGGACTGTACAAAAAGCAGTTGACATCCTTTGCCAGCTGAGCTAATTCCCAGATACCACGCAACTTTATTTTTAAACAACTGTCTCTAATTTCTCATGTTTGGCTTTATATTTTCAATGTCCACATTTGCAGAGCTGTTTCTCCCCTCAGTCAAGTGATGGATGTTTACTGAGGGCCTGCTCTGCTCCCAGAATATTCCTCTCTCATCATTAATCAGAAGGGGGATCTCAGCCATCTGACCCAAAAGGAGAGAGAATAAATAAAGCCCCAATAATTTTCTGACCTATATCTGAGGGTGGTTTAAGCCACTCATAAAATGGGCATTAGGAAGCTCATAGCTCATGCCTGAATCACTGGCTGAGCAATATCCTAGGGGCCTGGGTGCATCTTTTCCCCACTTTTGATTGTCTGTGGCTTTAAGGACTTCATGGTAATTTGATGCAGGGGCAGGGATCCAAAACAAGAAAGGGTCCAGCACAGAGGCAGGATAGCAGCCTTGGAATGCCTTTACCAGGAACACTGCTGAGAACAAGTTGTAGGCTGTTTTCCTGTGTGCGAGAGGCAAAGGTTTAGAGCCGTCCCTTAGGCATTCATACTGTACAATCGAAGTCCAGCTAGCCAGATTCAAGAGAAGGGATCAATTTCCCTCTGTTCTGTGGGATAGTGTTCAATAGTCGCTCATTTTTAATAGAAGGCAGGAGAATCAATCTCAGAAGTACTGAACGAAAATCTGAGTGCTGGCTTGCAGGAACGGCAGGCCCTTCGGAGTGCTGAGAGGTAACCGCGCAGAAAACAGTCAAGTGTCTCTGACAATAAAAACACGCTGTCTGACGAAATGCGTGGCTCCATCCCTCCTTTCAACTTGCTGGAGATTTGGCCAGTTTCCCAGCATCCACCAGACCACACTGGGACCCGAATCTGAAGTCTGCTAATCACCCTATCAGAGAATCCAAACATATGTGTGGTGTTCCGAGGGACGCGTAGAGGCTGGATGAGAGCAGACAGAGCATGCGAGACTGAAGGCAATCCTTCTCAAGCAGCATGGGCTATGAATACCGATTTATGTAAAATGCGTCATGTGTGTGCCAGAGTCCCCGCGCACTTTAATGATGCATACTACTGTGTGCTCGTAGGGGACAAGCATCGTGGGATTGGAGTCAGAAGAGGAGAGAGCCTTCAGCATCACGGGGGGATGACCAAGGTGGGAAAGCAATCTTCCCTTTTCCCACAGAGCCCTGCAATCCCACGGACGGAGACAGCGCACAGAAGAGGCTGACAAAACATAACAGAAAACAGCACGTGAGCTGCTCTGCAGCGAGGACCATCAACACGCTAGCCGCAGCTCCGGTTCCAAAGTGAGATCGTGGAAGTGACATTCACATTCAGCCTCAGCCTCCAGCGCTGGGATCCAGCCTGCACTTGGGCTGTCTGCAAGTCAAAACAAGCGTGGGGAACAGCAGGGCTAACTCTATCACACTGGAAACCAAGCTGAGCTCCCCCAGCAGAGGAGACCCTGGGGTCGGATTCCAGTTGGAATCAGTGCTGGAAAAGCCAGAGAGAAAAGCTTAGCCTAGACACGCCTTGCGTCCCTCCCCGTGAGATAACTAAGATGTCATCTGTCATGATAGCTTCAGAGGTTGAGAGCTATCTCAAGTGTCTTTTGTAATTAGATAGGTTGGCAATTTGAAACCAGAACATATTTCGCTTCCCTTTTATACTGAAGCTTTGAAGTTGCAATGCCATTCTGAGCTTCTGCCCCACCCCAGGCTCCAGAACGACCCCCAGGAATTCCTTGCATTCAACTCTCAAGACACGATGTTTTTCCAATTTATTTCTCTCCTACGTCCATGTTCCTTTCCCTGCATTCTCTCCCCCTCTCTCTATGGTGGTTTGAGAATGGCCCCCATGGGCTCATATATTTGAAAACTTGATCCCTGTGTATGTAGACCTGTTTGGGAAGGGTTAGGGGGTGTGGCCTTGTCGGAGGTGTGTCAGTGGGGATGGGCTTTGGGGTCACAGAGGCACTCTCTGCCTCTTGCATGTGGATCAGATGTGAGCTCTCAGCTGCTGTTCTAGCACCATCATCGCTTGTCTGATGCCGTGTTCTCTGCCACGGGAATCATGGATTCTAGCCCTCTGGAACTGGGAGCAACAGGTAAATACTTCCTTTCATAAGTTGACTTGGTCATGCTGTCTTAGCTCAGCAACAGGAAGGTAACTAAGACACCCTTCCTTCTTCCTTTCCCATTCCCTCCCCTCCCCTCTTTTCCTTCCTTCTTTATTTCTCTCCTTCCTTCCTTTCCCCCTCTATCCGTTCCCCCATCCCTGCTCTGATTTTCTCCATCTTCCTTTTCTCTCTTTCTTATATCTCTTTGTAAACACCTCACCCAGGACCGATGAGACTAAGGACGGACCCTGCAGTGTAAGGAGACACCGAGCTGCCTAGCCTGGAAGGCCAGCTGCATCCTCTCCCTGTATAACAGATAGCTTGCTGAGGCTTGTCTAAAATGCTAACAGGCACCTCAGTGTCTCCATAGAACCAGATTCTCAAATTCAGGCAGAATGCTGATCAAACTTAGGGCCCAAACCACAGTAACAGCATTCTGGACACGAGGCGACTGGGCAGAGGGCATACCCTCCCACGAAATCTAAACAGTAACAGGAAGTGAAAGGAGCCACTGTGGTATGATATATTATTAAAAGGTGGGCCAGGCCACCTCTCTAGGGGCTCAGCCATCCCGAGAAGTAGCCCTTGGTTCTGGTCATCTGCCTTTTGGACAGCTGGGCTTCTGGCAAACTCCTTCACAAATGGCTGGTTCACATGGCCCTGTGTGAAAACTTCCCTCACTGTTTGGACCTCGGCTTGCATCTTTCATGTCTAATTTTTAGTTTCAAAGAATTTCAAATCTGATGTCACCATTCTCTGTTGTAAACTGTTAAGGAAATCTGGGGACTTTTATCATTTTGTCAGAGCCCAAATAAGCCAATGTATCATGTTGTTTCTTACAATACAGCTTAATTACAGGAGACTCCTCTGTACCAGGAAAAAAAAAAAAAAACACTCAAAAACACCCTTCTTAATCACAGCTAACCTGGCTAATCAACCTTGCCTTGAGATGAATGAGAAATTACCATCTTCATTGGAAGCCCACAGAGGCCTGGGTAACAGGAAGTGGTTTTCAGGTGGCCTAGAGAGACAGATAAATCTTTCACCAACATGTTGGGGGTAGATGTGATGTTTCCCACTGCAGAGACCAGGATGGTGGTCATGCTCAGCTCCCAAGAGGGACGTCTCCTGAGAGTTCCCTTGCTCTTCCCTGGCCCTGACCGGAAGAACAGGAGGGTGAGTCATGCCTTCAGCTTTCTGTTTTTAGCTCAAGTATGCAGACATAGGATTCATGAGAGTTAAATACAATCGGATTTAAATACAACAGCCTTCATAGATGTACAGGGAGTCTGTAGAGAGCCAGGAAAATATACTTTAGACTATATAATGCTCAAAGAAAAGGCAGATTGTAGACACTGCTAATCATGAAAAATAAAGATATTTTTTTCACTGTTCTTTTAACACTCACTGGGTTGTTTCTCCAGGGACTGTGTCAGATCACCTGACAGAATAGTTGAGGAGGTGTGGACTTTTGTCTCATGGCTTCAGAAAGACTTTAGTTCCTCATGGTGGCTCTGCTAATGGCAGAGTCTAAATGCTAATGGGGGTGCTCCTTCGCATCACAACAGGCATGAGGCAGAGCGGACTGGGTCAGAGCTGGAGGTCTGTGTAACCCTCTAAAGCTCACTCCTGCTGACTTGCTCTGGCCGACCAGGCCCTACCCCTTAAGAGCCATGCAGCCATCATCAAAGCTTCCAAGGCTGAGAACTGAGCATTCATAATATGAGATTGTAGGCATCTTAGATTCAAAACATACCGTTAGAAGCAACCAAAAGAAGAGGAAGAAGAGAGAGAGGAGGAGGGGAAAGGAGAGGGGAAGGGGGGGAGTAAGAGGAAATAAGGTGGGGGAGGGGAAGATGCATCATGAGTAAGGAAACAGGGAAACAGAAATCACTTGCCTGAGGAATGCTTGGAAATCTGAATAAGCCACCAGGAGCAGACAAACAGCTCTGAGAGCAGCCAGGGCAAATCAGAGCGAGTGCCTTAGAGACCGGTGGAACTGGGGAGATCCAGGGGAGATCCAGGGATGCCTGTTGGGACTGCAAGTTCAAATAAACCGTAAACACTTTGCATAGAAATATGGCCCAAATGTTGCAGGAACAACATAGATAGAGTCCCGCACTCTGAATTGGGTTCTGAGCTAACTGGGAAGTGCACTTCAGCCTGGGTGCAGGGCAGAGGGGAAAGTCTGGCCAGGCTCAGATGGACTTGGCCTTACAGAATTCCTAGTCTGTAGTTCTGTCAGTTTTCACAAGGAACGGTCATCTGAAAATTTAGGTCTCTGGCTCCTCCTAAACACCTAGGTGATTAAACAGTCTAGATTCAGCTCACTTACAGCAATACAGTGCATTAGTTTGTTTTTTACATTTTTATGTTTATTTAGTGGGGGCACACCTTGGCTCACGTGTGAAAGTCAGAGGCCAACTTGCATGAATGGTGTCTCCTACTACTAGGTGGGTCCCAGAGATGTGTGGTGGTCAGAGCCTTTACACTGAGCCAAGGTGGGAGACTTTGCATGTCCCCTTTGAGAAGAACACGCATGTTCACAGCTGTTGCATGTTCCCTTTGAGAAGAACATGCATGTTCATGGCTGTTGCATGTCCCCTTTGAGAAGAGCATGCATGTTCACGGCTGTTGTCCCCTTTGAGAAGAACACGCATGTTCATGGCTGTTGCATGTCCCCCTTTGAGAAAAACATGCGTGTTCATGGCTGTTGCATGTCCCCTTTGAGAAGAGCATGCGTGTTCACAGTTGGTCTGATTTCAGACACACTGCTGCTTGCACCATCTGTGTCTCTGTTCCAGGGCTCCTTTTGCTCTGTCCCTTTCCTGCTTGTTTCTCGCAGTGTCCCAGCACTGCCTGGGAGCAGGGAAGCCAGCCTTGCTCCTTTGCCACCTGCCAAGGGCACTGACCTTTCCTGAGCAGTGTTCAGGTTGGGCCTGCCAGGCTGGGAACCTGCTGGAAGTGCTGTGAGCACAACCGACAGTGGTTTGGGAACAGGAAGAGAACTGGATAACTGCCTGGGATATCAAAACCCAGGGGTCAGAGCCGAGCCGAGCCAAGATCTGCCAACGCCAGCGCGGCAGGCCTTGGAGGCAGATCCCGCGGGGCAGAAGCCTCTCGTCCCTTGGCTCAGCGATGCTTATTTCCTTGTATTAAATTAAAACACAAAATAAGTCTTTGCACTAAAACCACATGACATTCTTTTTATAGAAGGGCACTGATACAAAGACAAGAAAGTTTCTCGCTTTTCTGTGTGTGGACTGGAGGGAGATGCTGGGCATGCTGGGAACTGTGCCGTGACAACTCCGTGTGTGGGAGGGTGGGGGTGGGGTGGGGGGTGAAGTGGGGGTTGGGTGGGATGGGGTGCGTGTGCATCAGTGTGTGGCTGCTATATGTGATCTCTGATTCTTCTTCTCTCTTCTCTCTACCTTATTTCTTTGATACTAGGTCTGTAGTTGACTGACCTAGGCTGGCCAGTGAGTCCCAGAATCCTCCTGTCTCTACTTCCCTAGTGCTGGAACTACAGTGCACACACCAATGCCTGGCTTTTACATGGGTCACGGGAGTCTGAACATGCATTCTCATGCTTCCACAGCAGACACACACACATGCTCACACAAATATACACGCTCCCCCCCACACATGCTCACACACTCACACACACACACACACATACACACTCACACACACACATGCTCACAGACTCACACACGCATGCTCTCTCTCTCACACACACACACACACACATACACACTCACACACACACATGCTCACACACTCACACACGCATGCTCTCTCTCTCTCTCACACACACATACACACACAGGCACACCCACAGAGGCACACACACATTCTCTCTCTCTCTCTCTCTCTCTCACACACACACACACACATGCTCACACACTCACACACACACACAAACATGCAGGCATGCATACTCACACACAACACACGCACACATATTCACACACACTCTCTCTCTCACACACACACACACACACACACATGCTTACACACTCACCCGAGACAACTCCACAGTCTGGAGTGATGTCTTAATACATTTCTCTAGTAATTTTTTGCAAAGCTTGAATGTATATAACAGAATGTATCATTATTATAAAAATACTAATTTTAATATACAGAATACTCTCCAACTACCTCCAATCAGATAGTGTAAAGAATGGGGAAAAATCCCTCATCACTTGTTACCCCAAATATTAATAATGACTGCCCTGGAATGATGGTTTTGAAGTTCTTTTGCCTGTTTTCCCTTTAAGTTCACCTTGAAAGGCCAGCAATCAGGTCAGTGTAAAAGAGCAATCAAGAAATAAAACGACCCCATGTAAGGCCTCCGCCGGGCCCAAGCAGGTCTGTTCCTGTTTATCCAGGCTGACCGAGAAAGACGCTAAAGCCCACAGATTCCTTTCTCTTTCTTATTAATGAGTATCTGATGTCTACTCTGCCTGTCTTTCTCCTAAGCAACCATTTCCCCTTGCAAGTGGGCGGGTGACGATCAATAAATCTGTCCTTCTTACCAAACGTTTCCTGCATTGTTCCCACCCACCCTGATTTTATTGGGAGAGACCCTGAAGCTGCTGGAACCATCCACCCTCTTGAAGTTAATGTATTCATTAGTTATAATTGCCTCCACAGTGTTCTCGCCAATCTGAGTCTCCTGGTTACTTAATGGTTTTGATTGGATGTTGAACACTTTTATCTGGGTTAATTTACTATTCATAGTACAATGATGGAGTATTCATTTTGTTACCCAGATTACAGCTGGAAATGGAGTTATGCATCACCCGCAGGAGGGCTGCTTGGGAGTTAGCATTAAAACACTTCTCGAGCTTCTCAGCAGAAAACTGCTCCTGAGAGCCTTGTCATTTCCAGCGTTTCTGCCCAAACTTGAAGCTGCTCACTGACTTTCTGTGCTTGTCTGTGTCAAGGCTGCCACCTCCCCAGATGTGGATCTGAGGTCTGAGCACCAAGCAGATACAGTCTCCTGTCAGGAGAAGACGTGAGGACCCTTGAAGCAGATACAAGCACGGGTCCTAGGAAGTGGGCTCTGCACTAACTTCTGAGCCCGAGAGTTCCACAGCCCAGGGCAGGACCTGACCTCCTGCTGCCAGGCTGCCTGGAGTTGACACAGCTTGGTATCTGCTTTGGGAATGTCAGCCTCCCTGCCCTGACTCTCCTTACGGAATGATTCTCACAGCCGTGGAGAAACAACATGGAAACTACCTCCTTCCAGAACTCAAAGAACTCCACGTTCTACCTTCTTGACATTTGAATCCTCTGCAGGAAACTCTCTTCAAGGCAGTGAGACTCGCATGTACCTGGACTAGCCCTCTGAAATCACTTCTGAATTGGCTCATCCAGGACTAGAGCCACCACCTTCCCATCTGCTGATGGTGCAGATTCTGGGAACAGGAGCTTCCTCTCCCTCCTCAGCCTCAAGTGGCTTTCCCAGAGGAGCCCTGACAATGAGAGCAGCGAAGGATCAGGTACTGATGGATGTCTGTCACAGCCACACCCGGGAAACGGGAGATTTCTGCAGCCTGTTCCCCAGGACACCCGGCACACACTTGCCACTGCGGTCCCTGCAAAGCGTCACAGGGAAGCACAGGACAGGCATGCTGGCAGCCGTGAGACTCAGCTACTTACAGGGATAACCCAGGGCATGTGAACACACGTGAGCTCCAGGACCCTGAACAGGTTCTCCTAGGACCTAAGTGGGCTCCCCTATGCAGAGGGTTTGGTCAGAATATACTCTCCCAGGACAAGATGGTATCAGCCTTGCACAGAACCTCTGCTCCTCTGACGGAGTTCCATCACCACATAAGCTCTGCAAGAAATGCCTGCCTCTCCTGTGTGTGCATGGCGGCCTCGGAGAATGGTGTGGTACCCATAGGCACAGACAGAAGTACGAGAGAGTAGAGTTGCCTGTGTGACAGAAGCCTAGAAGTAAGCATCCAACACAGGAGTAAGGTGGCGAGGCCAGGATGCTTCCCCACTCCCTAATGAGAAGCTTCCTGCAGGAATCTACCTAGGACTCTGCTGCTCTTGCCTGATACCAAGAGCAGCACTCCACCATGGAAACATCAGATCGATGGCTGAGGCTGGAGTTCCTCCCTCCTAACCCGGTCCCTGGAGCCACGGGCCTCTGCAGCCATGAGCGCTGGGCAGAAAAGACCTGACATCATGTACAAGCTGGAGTTTTCATTTTGTAAACGAGAAGCCACATTCCCTCTGGAATAGCAATCAGAAACAGACACAAACATCTGTTTGAATAATGAGCTGTTTGTCAGGCTTGCTCCGAAGGCAGAGCTGGTGCTTAGGAGAAG
The DNA here is from genome assembly GCA_026225945.1 of Cricetomys ansorgei. Classification (NCBI taxonomy): domain Eukaryota; kingdom Metazoa; phylum Chordata; class Mammalia; order Rodentia; family Nesomyidae; genus Cricetomys; species Cricetomys ansorgei. The sequence continues at coordinate 9,228,087 of JAMJFZ010001249.1, read as the reverse complement.
CAGGCGACAGGGAGCCCGGCGAGGCAGCACACGGGATGCGGGTTGGCGAGTGTCTAGGGAGGCGCGCATCTCCCTGAGGCCTCCCAGGTGCCCCGCCAGGACGAGCTCCTCAGGGTGAGGGTGACCTGTGCTGGCTTCATGTTTAGAGAAACAGCCCCCTGAGACCAGAATCATCGGCAGACACCCTACACCGGCCCTCACCGTTGGGGAGTAATTATCGCATCTCCCCGGATGTGAACGGAGACAAATGTTCTGCTCTGTGCATTTTCTAGTTTTAATTGAAGGAAAGTACCTAATTATCTGGGAGAAGCAGTCATTATTCCCTAGCTCCAGGCTGGCCTTTGCAAAAGATGACTCGAGGCCTTCCTGGGGCAGTCAGTATGCTAACTGCTCACTGCGGACAGATGCAGACCCGGTGAGCCTGAGTGCTGCCTCCAGCTCCGGGGGAAGAAGGGCATCTGTCAGGTTTCCCATGATGCTCTAGGAACATGGAGCTAATGACTAAGGGACTGTGGCATCTGCCAGGTCCCCCAAGCCAGAGGGGCCGGGTTGTGGCTGAGCTCCGCGGGCAGAGAGGTGTGTTCAGCAGTCCGCACCGTGGCTAGAGTGGTTTGAAGGGTAAGTGGAGTGGAGAGGCAGATGGCAGGTAACGTGGTCGCCGGGCTGTGACACCTTGTGTAGGGGAAGCCATGTTGTTATCCAGCATGGCACATGCATACATCTATGAACTGTATGTACATTTACGGTGCTTTCAGATGAAAGTTCAAGATTCCCCACCACCACAACTACGGTGAAGACATACTGTTCATGATCCATGGTCTGGGGGGTCACGTCCGAACTGTCAAAGACACTGAGGCTAACAGGTGGAAAAACTCCAAAACTGAGTCTCACTTCAAACAATGATCCGACAGAATCCTATGTGAGCGACAGGGAGGAAAAGCATGGCAATAAACATGCAAATCACTAAACAAGAAGATGGGTACTCTAGGGCCTCAGGCCTCCTTGGGTGAGGAGCAGGGGGGCGTGAAGGTACTTCGAGAGAAGGTCACAGGGAGGAGGTGGGCAGAGCAGGCTGTTGGCTGGGGTGATGTGTTGACCAGTGGCCATTTTTATACTGGACAGCTGACCGTGGAGATGCAGGTTAGTGACCGCGAGCCGCTGGCTGCCAGCAGTGTCTTTCCAGGCTCACTCTTTAGGTTTGCCTCCCTCAAGTATGCTTCCATCCATCAGTGAGGCCCTGCCCACCACTGCCTGGCAGCAGCTTCAAGCTTCTAGCTGAGCCTCTTCTCCTGGTGCCTGGAATCCAGCCTTCTGTGAGCACCCCTCCCAACAGTAAGATCCAGTAGGTCTGTCTCTGCTCTGCTCCTACCATGAGCTGTGCTGACCCTGCTGGATCCCTCCTGGAGCCTTGAAGCTCTGATGGAGCCCAGGAGTCCCTCTCTCAAACACCCTGGAGCTCTGCCATGTTCCTGTTCACCTTCCTCAGCAGGAGGCTGCTGTCAGGGTGCCCAACAGTGGTACCGTTGCCCTGGTAATGACAACAAATGCTTGGTGAGCTTTCAGGGAGTCTCAACTCCCACAGCAGCGCCCTCGTGTGACAGGGAAGTGAGACCCTTGTGCCCTTCGCAGGCAGGAAAGCCGGGCTCAGAGCTTGTTGCAAACACTGGCAGGCTGGCTCAGAGCCACAGACCAGTCCTGCGTGCCTTGTACTTCACAAAACCAAAAGGTCGCCCTTTGGAGGCCAGAAAGGCTGAGTGTCCTTGTGTGTGTTCTCCTGCAACCGCGTGGAGCTGTGATATCTTTGTCACCGTGGATCCTGTGTATCAGAGATCAGAGTACCTTATTTGGGGAACACCACATACAAATTACCTGAATCCCTAAGAGCTGAGCGCCTCTTAGCTTCCTGTCCCGTGCACGCGCAGTGAATACATTCAGTGTAAAACAGATGGAGAACGGTGTTGCCAACTCCAGAAACCACAGCTTTCCCCTAAGCGTGGAGACAGACGCCTTTCTGCAGCCTCACGCTCCCCAGAAACCCTTCACTCTGCACCTGTTGCCCTGGGTTGTGAAATCTGGTCACCCTAACACCTCTCCTTCCAGGCTCCAGGCCAGGAGAGAGGGAGCTGGCTCGCTTTCAACCCCTACATCCTTCCAGTGTCTAGCACTGTGTCTGACACCTGCTGGGTGCCAGTCACTGATGTCAAGTCTCTCGAAGCCTAGCAGCTGCCTTGGATGCTCGGAGTCTGTTTTCCCAGATGGGACACATCCTGGCACCGCCTGGAGGTGGGACCTAGACATGACAACTGACAGAACCGCAGGGTCCTGGGAACCTCTAGCCTTTCCTTCCAATGCTGAGGGTTCCAGAGGCAAATAGATGCCTTCAGGATCAGCCCTCTCCCATGACAGAGCTCTGACCACAGAGAGGCTGTGCAGGCCCTTGAGAGCTGCTCTTTGGTGCATGGGGCAGTGTGGACAGAGAGACCGACCCACATCCCCAGAATGGCATGGACAGGAGTGGCAGACGCCTGCCATACAGTGGCTCACGTGATTCTGGCTATTCCAGACCAGTCTGGGCAGGTAAATACCACCACGGGTTGTGTTATCTTGTTCGCTTGATCATTACCCCACCGCTGACTGCCAGCTTATAATCCTCCTGTGGGAGGGGAAACTGAGCCTCACTAGTCCTTCTACAGAACTCAGGATACAAATGGCCATTTCTCCTATGGCTGCCGTCTCCCGGGTGGCTGGTGATGAGTACGGCTCTCAGGCACAGAAGCCAGCCTGGACTTGGGACCCTTTCCCAGAGTGATGTTACCTTCCCAGATCCCAGTGCACATCAGGTGCGAGGCCAGATGCAGGGTCAGTTCTCAGGCCTCTCCCCCAGGAACCCAGAGCAAATGTGCGTCTCATCAATACCCCACAGTTGTGACCTTAGCGCACACACGGTGCCTGATTAGCTTTTGATGAGGAAGTGAACTGAGCTAACAGCCGACCTTTAAAGAGCATCCGCTGCCTCGAGAAAAAAATACACGGGGGTGGGGGGAGGGTGGGCGGAGGCACAAACCCTGCTGCAACTGCAAGTTCGTGACTTTGAGTATCTTTGTTGTCTCCTTCGGTGTGGTCCAAAACAAACCAAAGTACTTACTTTCCTCCGGAAACCGTGCTACTCTGGCCAGAGACCCTTGTCAGCATCCACAGTTCAGTGCTACAGAGATGGTGAGGACCATGTACAGGACTGGGTGTGGCCTCTGTCGTGGGATAAAGCCCAAGGTCACTCGGGAATTGTGTTGACCTTGCTGCCCTTGACAAAGTAGGCCAGAACCCTGAAGAAAACGCAGTTAACTCCTAAGCCTGGGTCCGTGGGCACTGAGGACTCCCCCATGTAGCCAGTGGAGGAGGAGGATGCAGAAAAGCAGATATAGGTGGGGACATCTTGTTTCTGAGGTGGGCAGATGTCCAGGCTGTTCTCTTAACATGAGATGCTCTCCGGAAGACACAGCCTTCTCTGCCAGCAGCTGCCCCTGGACTCAGGAGCCACCAACCCCAACCCTGCATGCTGGTGTGAACCTGTCTGAAGCTGTTTGCCTCCGGGGGCCTCTGCTGCCTGTGGATCACACACCCACCTCGAAACGGCCGGAACAGTAGGAGGGCAAGCTGCAGAGCCAGCTTCATCTATCCAGGCTGGCTGCTCCTCTCAGGATCACTGCTATGAGGCCTCCTCTACCAGTGACATCACGCTGTCACTTGACATCATCCATTCACATACCCTCACCCATGTGGTCCGGAGGAACTGAGACTCAGCTCTCCTCCTGCCCAGGGTGCCTTTTGTCTCCAGAGTTCCTTGAGCAAACTATTTCTGATATAGGTTTTGCTTCAGATCCCCAATGCCTGCCGTGACGGGGTAGACAGTAGCTGGCTTCCCAAAGGCGTGGGGCCCAGGTGAAGGCAGAAGCGGATTGTCAGGTAGAGGGAGGGGGAGCCGGCAGGCCATCTGCAGAGTGCCCTGGTCCTAGCCCACCCTGATATCCCAGTTCCATGTTTAGAAACAGAACCACCTGCTTTCGTCAGTGAATTTGTTCTACACTGAGCCCGTGAGATGGGTATCAACGGTATTTCCTCGTGGCTCCTGGGAGCTGAGGAACAATGTGAAGGTGGCTTTCAGCGGTGCACGATTCTCAGGTATTTTGGGGTTGAGGTCACAGAGGCATCCTGCACTGGCCCCAGAGAGTCTCTACCAAGAGAGATACGGAGAGCGGCGTGTTCTCCACCTGGCAGGAGCAGCCATTCCACCTTCCCAGGCCTCTGAGAACACTTTCAGCATCCTGACCGGAGCAGCTAGTGAAGACACAGGACTCTGGGGACTGTCACCCAACAGGCAGGACCAAAAGTCTACTTCTCTTTTCTACTCAGCATACAGGGTGATAGGCTTATTCTCCCCTGGCCTTTACACACTGCTCCTACCATCCTGCCCTGTCTCTCCACCCTGCCCCCCTCCTGCCCTGTCTCTCCACCCTACCCCCTCCTATTGGTCTCCTCCCGGGGCTTCATGTCACACTCTCTGTTGCTCTCTGTCTCTCCTCTCCTTTGCATAGGGCTGGCGCTCTGGGCTTCCACAGCTGTTTCCCTGTTTGGGTTGAGGTTTGATCTGTGATGCTCTTGGGGTTTTGTGTGTGAAGAGAGTCCTTCCTGGCACTTTTCCCCTGGGAGTGATGAGATCCCTGTCTCCTACTTTGCACTACCACCAAGGTAAAGCTGGATCAAGATGCCAGGGCAGGAGATGACATCAGCCCTGGAGAAAGCCCCTGGGTCCTGGGCAGGTCTGTGACTACAGAACCAGTCCAGCCCCAAAAGCATGAGCTGGTTCTGTGTGAGAGGCAGGGTCTCAGGACAGGCTTTCTAATGCCAGGGATGCCATGAAGGCTATGTTTATCTCAGTAAAAATTCCCATAGGGTGCCAACCTCACCTGTCCCCCAAGCTGGCATCTTAATCCCTCCCAGCCTGCTCCAACCCCAGGGACTGAGCTGGTCAGAGACTCCATCTCCAGTCTGTTTTCATCTCTGCAGGCCAGAGCAGCCAGCCCCTGGGCAGGTGGGTGTCCTTCTTCACCCCACCCGCCATACATAGGCTGTGCCCCAGGGGCGCTTTGCTCAGAGGGGCTGTTGGCACCAGCACTCCACACAGGGAACTAGAGACATAGGAACGGACCTGCAGGTTTGCAGGCTGCCAGCCAGCACCGTGTATTACATCTGCAGCCAACATCATTTTCAGCAGAACAAATAACTTCACTCAGGGCTGGCAAAGGTTTGGAATCATAGTGGTATGTAAATTCCCTCCAAACGTCCATATCCTCTGAATGATGGAAACCACTAGTGCTGACTGGGGGAAAAAAAAAAAAAAAAAGGTTCTGAATGCAATGTTCCCAGATTAAAATATAGTATCCATCTTTATTCACACGATGGTTTATCTCAGGGAAAATCTCTAAGCTACATTTTGGGAGGCAGATTCAGTGGCAGGCCACAAAATTTATCTCTTGAGAGAAAGACAATGAAAATGCATATAAAAGCCATTGTCATCAGCACAAAAGAGGGAGAGGATTTGTGGGAGGGCATCCTCCACCCGATGTGAGAGTCTGGGTGCCTGGGGGAGCCAGCTCTCCTTCCAGCTCACCATCCAGTTGGATGACAAGAAAAACTGACTCCAGCGAACACCAAGAAAAGAAGAAAAGCCAGGACAGCGAGGCACGCGGGGTCTGGAAGGCCTGACACCAGCGGCCAAGGCCACAGTGGCTGATGCTGTTTTCATCTTTGCTGTGTACGACTGCCTCCGAGAGACTCTTGCTAAGCATCCCATCTGCAACGCAGGAAGCCAGAATGAAGACACTTCGGGAGTCTTAGCTGAGGTCACTCACATGGCTGGTGGCTGACCTGGGGCTTGGATCTAGGCCCCGGCCACAGAGCCTCCAGGCTACATGTAGACATGTCTCTTTCCTCTCACGCAGACACAGAATCTTGGGGAATGAAGTCAAGTTTTTCCCCTGGCATGCTTCCCTAAGTTGGTGCACAATACTGGGCCTTTTATAAATGATCAGAAGAAAGTCTTAAGGGTCTGTTTGTGGAAACCCCCCTGCACTGGCTAGAGTCCCATTTGGGGGGTAGACAGATGGCCCTCCGGAAGCTAGTCTGTGAGCCTCCACCTAAGAACACTGCTACCGGACAGGACCTGTCTATGAGATCTCCTGCCCCCTTGTGAAGAGATCCAGCTCAGTGTGAAGATACATCTTCAGCCACCCGAGACCCCCCACAAAGGCACAGTGTGAACTCAAGAGAAGTCACTCTGAGGCCACAGAGGAAACACGGCAGTGGAGGCTAGTGGGTTTGTTCTGTCCTTTCATCCGGATTCATATTCACGACGGAATTAAGTTCTGCAGAAGAAACCACCTATCCAACCTTCTCTCCAGAGGCGTAACTCCATTACTGCAGCCTGAAGGTTCCCCTCCAGTCTTTCTCCCAGAATGCTCAAGTCAAGAAGGAAGCATCAAGTAATGGGAGCATGCCCATGCAGGTAAGGAGCCTGGGCCTCTGGCAGCCAATTAGAAGCGCTGTGTCAACTGGATGGCAGCCAATTAGAAGCGCCGTGTCAACTGGATGGCAGCCAATCAGAAGCGCCATATCAACGGATGGCAGCCAATCAGAAGCGCCATGTCAACTGGACAGCCTGTACCTGTGATGGAGCCAATCCTGCGGCGATCTTGGAACCTGAATTGATCTGATTTATCTCTGGGTCTGCTGCTGAAATCTCCACCTGGAGGGGTCACCCTCCTGGCTCTGTGACTTCCAAATTAGATGTGTGTGATCCGAAGCCTAGAAGAAGAAAGGGGGCCAGAGCTATCTGCGTTACAAAGCGGGTAGCAGTCTGCGTGGGCATGTCAGGAGGAGCAAGCCTGTGTGTCATGGCCAAGCACCCCAGAAACAGGTTCCCACGGGCCTCTGATCTAGACGCCCAGCTTCCTCCCCTCTCTCTTCTGTCTTCTCCATCACTGTGTCATGATGGCTTCATGATGCAGTTACAGTGAGGCACCACAGATGGGCCTGTGCATAAAGGAGCTGTGGGTAGGGAGGAAGAATGGAGAGGGGAGGAAGGGAGAAGACAGGATAGAGGGGAAAGGATAGAGAGAGGGGAGGAGGAAGGAAGGGACAGGGAGGGAAAGGGTGCAGCTTGGGAAGGAAGGGAAGAAGTTAGGAGGAAGGGGGAGGTAAGAGGGGTGCAGGAGAGGCAGGAGGGGGAAGTGGAGAGGGATAAAGGAAAGAAAGAAGGGAGGGGGAGAAGGAAGAGAAGGTGGGGGAAGGCAGAATGGGGAGGGGAAGGAGGGGGGAAGGAAAAAGAGAAAGAGAGAGAAGGAAGGAGACAAAGAGGGAGCAGGGAGTGGAGAGCCTGGGAGACCTGGCCGTGCTCCTGCCCAGGACAGAGCTTTGTCTCTCCCTCTGTGTTGGGAGAGGCCTGGGCTCACCCCTGCTCATATCCCATCTGTCCCAACCTCACAGAAGGAAGGAGCAGTTCTGGGAACCAGTTCATTCTCCCCGTCAGAGTCCGAGAGCTTCAAAGGCTGTGCGCTCAGAGGACTGTGGTTGAGAGGAGCCTGGAGAGCCTTTGCTCTGATTTCACAGGCACACATGCACAGTGCCCTTCTGGCTACACCAGGGCTTGGCCACTGGACACTCTGGGGAAGAAACCATCACTGAGAGGGAAGCAGGGGGAACCCCAGCAGCCACTGGGATTCTGAGGTAGACCCCTGTCTTCCCACGCAAGGTGTAGCGGGAGGCAGTACACAGAGACTGGGATGTGTTCTTAGACTCTGGTGTGTTATCTGCAGCGCCAGCCCTGGACGGTCTGGAGCTCAGAGCAGAGACAACAGACAAGGCTTCCCAGTGTTAAGAATGCTGCTTTGACATTTTCTTTCTTTTTTTTAAGAACTTACTCATTTTTATTTTATATGTATGAGTCCTTTGTGTGCATGTATGTAAGTGTACTGGTGTGTGCCTGGTGCCTATGGAGGCCAGGTGAGGGTGCTGAACCCCTGCAACTGGACTTATGGATGGTTGTGAGCCACCACATAGGTGCTGAAGACTGAACCTGGATCCTGCAAGAGCACCAAGTAGGCTCTGAGGTGTCAAAAGCCCACACCATTCCCAGTTAGCTCTCTCTCTCTCTGCCTTGTGCTTGTGGATCAGACTGCCTTCTCCACTACTGCTGCAGCGCCTGCCTGCCTGCGGCCGTGCACCCCTCCGTGATGTCATAGCCTCTAGCCCTCCAGAACTGTGAGCCCCAAGTAAATGCTTTCCTTTGTAAGTTTACTTGGTCATGATGTTTTATCACAATAGAAAGTCACCAAGACACCTCGTGATCTGGTGCGTCCAGCTTACAGAACCAGGCCAGAGTCTCCACCTCTGAGTCTCAGTCTCACATATTTGCACAACAGAGAGAAAAGTCTTCTCTAGCCCCGACAACAGCTCCACCATCAGACCTTTTAGACGAACAGGAAGATGGTGCCAAGTCAGCACAGATAGAGTTGGGACCGGGATACCAGACTGCTTGCTTTCCTCTGGACACCATCCACACTGCATCCCAGGGCCTTCCACTCGGGTGTGGGTCCCCACACCCAGATCTGCAGCTAGAAGAAGCTGAGACCAGGAAGGACCCGAGACAGACAGACAGCACCATTATGCTGCTGCCTCAGACACGGGTGCAAGCTCAGCACCTATGTAGCCAGATGCTGCTGAGGCGGAAGCTGGCGTCTCTGTGACCAGTGCAGCACATGACACAGTGAGGCCGAGGACCTTGCAGGAGGAAAGGATTTTACTTACTTACCTGAAAGGAGGGCAGACTTATGTTAACTAACGATCTCAGAGCACGCGTAGTGGCTGGAGTGGATGGTGTATGGTGAGGGAGCTTGCATAACCAGCTTCTCCTGTAACACTAACCGGAGAACTGATTGCTAGTTGTGAGCAGGCCACTTCATGGCCCACCTCCATTAGCCTGCCTCCTGCCCCGAAGGCTCCACAATGTCTGGGCACAGTGCCACCCCCTGGGGAACAAGGGTTCAAATGCATGAGCCTATGGGGACATTTTTACACCCAGAAAATGACAGTCTCATTTTCTCACTGGGCTGATGAAGAGGGTGAGGTTTAGGAGGACCAGGGGTGAGCAGTGAAGTCCCCACATCTGGCAGGTGGGAATGATTGATGCTGAACCTTGGAACAGAAAGTTGTGAGAAGCAGAACCACCAGGACCCCACTCACAGCGCCTTCGCTCCAGAGCAGAGCGTCTGAAGCTGCGGGATGCGCGATTCAGATTTGAAGGTCTGAGTGAATCTTGTCTAGTTTCTTGACCCCGTCTGAGGGTGCTTCCCCGCTGTTGCTGACACCCACTCTTCTGAGGTCCTCTGGCTGATTGCCTCTCGGTTTTGAAGTTAGTGTCAGCGCAGTGCATTTCTGTGCTGCGTGTACCCTGGTTTGGTTTCGCTGAAGTTTCCATGACTGTGACCACACAGTAAGCCGTCTTGATGTGTAGTGGCTGGGACACAATAAAAAGACACTTCTGTTTCTTTTGGTTGCAATCATGGAGTCCAGGCAGATATGAAGAGAGGATGACAATATAATACTCTCACTCACAGCCTTAGCTTCTGTCGTTTGAGAGGACTCTCAGACTGAGGGCGTTGGCAGGACCGCTGGGTTCGTGCATCTGGCCCAGTCTTGAACGAGTAACTAAGTGTTGTCTGAGCAATAACACACCCAGGAGGCCACGTGACAACCTGTCCAGGTGGGGACATCACAGGATGAAGCCTGGGTGCCAAGCAGGAGTAGCTGGACATAAACAACTTTTAGAACCAATCTTGGAATTCTGGGATTGTCAGTCTTCATCTTCCAGGGACGCATACAATCCAGCGGCAGTAAACAGAACCTCAGGTGTTTGTAGCAGTGGTCCCAAGGGGGAGGAGGTTAAGAAGGCTGTGCATTGAAACCCAGCAGGTCTTCTATGTTGGGGGTAAACTGTGGCAAGGGATGAGGTGACCCCACATTCCCAGCTAGCAGGTGAGAAAGGATATAATTTTTAATCCTAGTGAGTTTTAGCATTACAGCATAGAAAATAAGAGCTGGGCACTTGGGTTGTGCTTCGGAGAGTAACCGTGGTGACATCTGCCATGCCAACTTCCTGTCACTCTCTGCCTTGGACACAACAACATTAAGCCCCTTGAAAGCACGGACTCAGATGGAGTGCCGAGCTGTGGTTCCCAGGGTGAGGGCTCAGGAGACCATGTTGCTTTTCTTCGTTCTGACATTTGTGTTGAGAGCTGAGTGGCTTTTGTCAGAAGCCTCTGTGAAGGACTGGCTCCCTGCATGTGCCTCATCCCTACCCTGCTTTATGTGAGCTGATGTTTAGGGCCTGCTACTGCCCTGGGGATGAGTTGCTATGGACACCTGTGCTGTCTGAGCTCCTGGATGATGCTGCCCCAGAGGACATCTTCTGGGACCTGCAGGAGAGATGCCAAATAGGAACTGGAGGACCCACTTGACTCTTTCCCAAAGTCTTGACATTTGCAACTACAAGGAAAATGGTTCAAGCTTCTTGCTTTGGGGAAATGTTTTGCAAAGCATGGACCTAGCAGTGGCAGGCAGGATGGGCACAGGCCATGGACACCTGATGAGGGGCCATGTTGGTTTTGTCAACTTGACACACACCTATACATATCTGGGAGGAGGGAACGTTTTCTTTATAACACTTTTATTAATAATTTGAGTATCATACACTGCGTCTCCACGACACCCTCTTCCTAATACTCCTTGCTCCCCCATCCCACTCCTGTGCTCTCAAATAAAAAAAACAAAAAAACAAGCAAACAAACAAAAAACAAATAAAAGAAACTTGAGTCCAGCCAGGGTGGCAAGAGCATGGATCACAGGCTTCACCATGGATCCTGAGGCAGCAGGTTTCTCTGCTGTTGACCATTCATCTGGTCCACACCAGCCTGAAACCAAGCATGACAAAGCTTGACAAAATTTGGCCCCTACAGCTCAAACCCATAGGATTGTTGGCATGGCCTAGGCACCTGGGACACCAAGAAAGCACCCCAAAATCCTGAAAGAACCAGGACATCCTATAGGCACCTGTACATCCCATAGGTATCAGGACATCCCACAGGCACCAGGGCATCCCACAGGCACCTGTACATCCCATAGGCACCAGGGCATCCTGCAGGCACCCAGGTGTCCCACAGCCACCAGGACTTCTCACAGCCACCAGGACTTCTCACCGGCACCAGGACTTCCCCCAAGCACCAGGACTTCCTGTGGGCACTAGGTCTGAGGAGGGCATTTTAACTGAGTAAATGCCTCCCCATAAGATTGGCCCATGGGAAAGTCTGTGGGGCATTTTCTTAATCGATGATTGATGTGAGAGGGCCCAGATCATTGTGGGTGGTGCCATCCCTGGTCAGACAGTCTTGGGTTATTTAATAAAGGAGACTAACAAACCATGGGGAGTAAGCCACTAAACAGTGTCCCTTGATGGCTTTTCCTGCAGTTACTCCTACCCCAGTTCCTGCCCTGACTTCTTGCCTCGACTTCCTCCCCTTAATTCTTCCTCCTCGACTTCCTCTCCTGATTTCTTCCCCTCCTAACTTCCTGACCTGACTTCTTCCCTTGTCTTCCTCCCCTGACTTCCTCCCTTGACTTCTTCCTCCCCTGACTTCCTCCCCTGACTTCTTCCTCTCCTGACTTCCCCTCCTGAATTCCTCCCTTGATTTCCTGCTTTGAATTCTTCTCCTGACTTCCTCCTCCCCTGACTTCCTGCCCTGGCTTCTTCCTCTCCTGACTTCCTGCTCTGACTTCCTACCCTGACTTCCTGCTCTGACTTCTTCCCCTGACTTCCTTTCCTGACTTTCTGCCCTGACTTCCTGCTCTGACTTCCTGTTTTGACTTCCTCCCCTGACTTCCCTTCGTGTTGGACTGCAATTGTAAACCGAGACTATCTCTTCCCCAGGTTGCTTTAGGCCAGTGTTTATCACAGCAATAGAAACCTCAAGACAGGGGACATAGGAAGATGGTGCTGTGTGCATATCTCCTACTCTTTTCTCAAACAGACAGTGAGCTGCCCCTCTACACCCAGACTCTCAGTTTAGATGTGTCACGGGGAGGTCAAACCATGTGCCAGACTGGCTCTTCCAGTTTAAAGACCAAACTGTATCATCCAAGGGAATTCGTGAATGACGTCATGGACCCAGGTGATGGAAACCAGCAAGATCAATATAGCACATGGGGTAGGAACAGGCTCCTAAGAAGGGGGTATGTTTGTACACGTACACACACACGTTCACATACACATGTTCACACACATGCATGCACACACATACGTTTACACACATACCATACTCGGAATTAGTGACCTCATGGTGTCTGAGCATTAGATGGAACAGAAGATCTGTGGGTTTCACATGTATCACCAAGGGAGAAATGGAGGCAGATGAGCACTCTGGGTCATCAAAGGCACAGGTGGGCCAAGGCCCTGACAAATGACAGAAAGGAAATGGGAGCCTTAGAAAGGGATTGGAGGATGCTCCCACTTACCTCTGACCACATGACCTTGGTCAGCACATGACTCGTTCTTCCCATGAGAATAAGAAAAAGAGCAGGAAGCCCCTGAGTTCTGGGTGTGTGGAACACAGCTTCTCCACTCCAGAGACATTATGGCAACGTGGGCTTTGTTGAAGCTTAACAGCAGCAGCTTCTAAGGCAGGATGGGTTCCTGATGCTCCTCCTCTCTGGGGCTGCCATCCACACTAGGGCAGAAATAGGCAGTGATGCAGCCGTTTGGGGTCCCCACAGCCCTGTACCTGACTCCCTATCCGTACTCTGTAAGTAAGCACCCAATAGACACTGGTCTAACTCGGGCTTTGGTGAAATCATACTTGGACCTGTCATGGTGCCAATCTGGGGTAGATAGATGCTTGTTTGCATCTCCCCAGACAAGTTAGGGTAACAAACTGGTACCCAAACACAGGCATACAAGACAGCAATGAGACTGGGAGATGGGACTGCATGATCCTAGCTGTGGGTAGCGGACCATGACACTGAAGATGAACCATCCAAGGGAGGAGTCCTCACAGAGGGATCCCAGCACGGTAGCAGCTGCATGGGCTTTGTTATTAGTGACAAGACATGTAACTAAGGCTTTACCCCTGGAGGTAGAGTCCCATGAAGAGTCCCAGAGTGTGTGGTCTTCTATGTGGGGTGGAGTGGTGCACCTGCTCTGTAAGAGGGATCTGCTGCGCAGATGTGGGGATGATGGTTGGACTGAGCCAGACATTGCTTTAAGGTAGTGGTCCTCAACCTTCCTAATGCTGCAGCCCCTCAATACAGTTCCTCACATTGTGGTGACACCCAACCATAAAATGATTTTTGTTGCTACTTTGTAACTGTAACTTTGCTACTGTTATGAATTGTAATGCAAATATCTGACTTGCAGATGGTCTTAGGTGATCCATGAAAGGATAGTTTGACCCCTAAGGAGTCATAACCAACGGGTTGAGAACTGCTGCTTTAAGACATCCTAAATCAAGACAGAAGCCTGCATTCATCACACCCTGAAGAAGCATGTCAATCTGCAATGGGATCCCAATGTAGCTGTTGGGGTAAAAAAAATCACCTCCAAAGAGAAGGGACAATGTGGGGGTTGGAGGATGCAGTGTTGGGATGGGAATGAGCAATCAATATGCTAATTATGCAAAAGGAATACGCAAATGAGCTTCAAAACTCCTGAAGGAAAATTCTGCCCCCATTTCCAGCACAGATGCCCAAGAATATGTAGCCTGAACCTGGGTGGTAACATAAGACAGACACTGGGGAGCAAGGAAAGACACAGGGCAGTGAAGAAAGAAAGACACTGGAAGTCTTTCCTCAGTGCCCAGAATCTCTCCTCGCTGCCCAGAGTCTGTATTCACACCCAGAGTCTCTCCTCGATGCCCAGAGTCTGTATTCACACTCAGAGTCTCTCCTCGCTGCCCAGACTCTGTATTCACACCCAGAGTCTTTCTATGCAGTCTTTTCTAACTCTCCTTTCCTTGCTGCCCAGTGTCTAGGCATGAGAGTCTGGGAGCCAACCTCAGGTGTCATTACACATGTAGTGTCACCCAGAGTCACCTTATTCGGGGACAAGGTGTCACTGCCCCAGAGTCCACCATGTGACCAGATTGGCAGGTCAGGGAGCCCTCCTGTTTCTGCCTCCCCAGTGCTGGGATTGCAGGGTGCCCATTCCAGTGCACATCCAGTTTCTTCTGTTTTACGAGTGTTGTAGAGAGCAGATTTAGGTTCTCACAGGCTGAAGCAAGGGTTCTGCTGCCTGAGCTTTTCCCCAGCCCTTTTCAGAACATGATCTTGCTCTGGCCTTGAACTCACAGCAATCCTTCTGCTACGACTTCCAAAGTGTTGCGATTTTAGGCACACTCTTAAGCACTTGCTTCTTCAGTTAATTTTTAAAGGGAAATATGAATGTAACATTCAAAGGGCGGGTCTGAGGGATTGGGGCATCGTGGCCGAGTCAGGCAGCCCAGGCTGGATCTTGCTTCTTGATTTACTAAGTGACTTATGGCAAGAGCCTTGGTGTGGATAGTGGTTTAGCTGGACCGCAGCCATGCTGCTTTAGCAATAACCTCACAGTTTCTAAAGGAGCTTGCCCGTACAGGTTAAAATTTCTGTGTGGCTTCACAGCCCACCCACCTTGGTTCCCACAGAGTTACAGAAAAAAATAAAATTAAACAACAAGGGTGAATATGTAGGAGAAAACTGAACTTGCCACTGAGCAGTACAAGGCCTGAGACCCACGTGGACATACACAGAGATGGACCTGCCCGGGCATGCCCAGAGACAGACCTACCCGGACACACCCAAGGAGCAGCAGCTGCAGTCAGGCAGCCAATGGGACACTGGGGAGGGTGAAGGGTCTAACCTCCAACCCCCCCTCGTAATAAACTGAGTCTGCCTTTTGCCACTCACCTGACTCCCGGAGTCTGTGTTCTGATTCCACACCAACTCTACTACCCCCTCACTAAGTGTCCCAAGGATGGGTACAAGCAACACCTTGGCCTCTTTGGGCTTTACCCAGCAAGAAGTCACCATGTTAATACCGTCAGTCCACGGGCCAATGCCTGCTATCTGCACTTAGCCTACCAGAGTTGATGTCTGCCGTTGCCAACATTCCTCTTGTATCTCTCACCTGCTTTATGCCAGAGTTTGCTTGGACTCTGCTGAGCAGCCAAGGCCAGCTCTGGAGCACTTGTTTGGAAGCCTGGCCAGCCAGCCACCATCTGTCACTCAGGCCTGTCAGGGGAGGTGGCGTTATCCCCAGAACTACTTCTGTCTCTTCAGCCATGGGGACTTCTCCAGCGTCCTTGGCGGGGAGGCTTCTGTGCGACCAGCTGTCCACACACCTTGCAGAACATCCACAGGGCTTTCAAGAAATGACTCTCGAGGTGGCCTTCTCTGCCCGGGGCTTCACTTGACAAATTCATCGTTGTCCTGGAGTCCTGGGCCTGCGGCAGGCAGGTCCACTGGATATTCACTTCAGAGCCACAGGAGTCCACAAACACTCCAGATGCCCACCTGCTGCTCTGAGGTCAGGTTCTGACTCAGGATGAGACGTTAGCTTCGTCTGCACCTCTAGTGCTCTCTATGTTAATCGTGCTATGCTGGCCAGGTGTGCCTTCCCTGTGCACTAACTGAACACCCGTATTATTGGGACCTAGAAAACCTGGAAATGATGATGCCAGGGCCAGGCTTAAGAGCAGTTAAAGTGGACGCTGTGGGGTGTGAGGACAGCGTCAAGTGTAGCTCCAAGAAGCCCCTGATTTCTGCTGGGACACAAGGAGTGTGAATAGCCTGCAGCCTACACAACTTCTTTTTGTAAAGAGAGAAGCTTCTAGAATCCTGAAATTCTATGCCCATGGAGAGAATCCAGACATAAGTATGGTCTGATCCCTAGCTTGGCAAGAGCCGTGGCTCAGGGCCCTGGACATTCTCCAGGCTTCCTGGTGCCCCGGAACCGGACATGCTCCATCTGGCCAGAGAGCGCAAGAGGGCTGTCTGGACCATAGCACAGATGCTTTCCTGTCCTGCTCTCTCAGCCATCTCTCTTCTCTCCCCTTGACATGCAAAAATGTGCTGCCAACATGTGTTACACCCCTGAAAGTTCAACAGGCCGAACTTCAGAAAGCAAGAAGGGCGAGGGAAAGGATTCCAGTAGAGACTGGAGTTCTGAGAGATGTCCATCTGTCCACAATACATGGAAAGCTCTGGCAGTTCCACAAAGCTGTGTGCAGCCCAGAAGTGTGAATGTGAATCACATCAGAAAACACTGCCAAGCCTATGACAGCCCAACCTGACCCAACAACTGCCCCTAGAGCCTGCACTCAAGCCCTGCACCCATAGCCTGAAACTAGACCCTGCGCCCAAGCCCCACACCAACACCATGCACCTCAGTCCTACGTTCACAGCCTGCCCAGAGCCTGCACACAGAACGTGTCTCTAGCTTCCCTATCCATAACCCGCCTTCCGAGCCCTTGCCACAGCCTGAGCTTCCAGCAGCCTCCAGCCTCAGCCTCTGCTCGCTGCTGCTGGCATTGGCTGTGGTGGTCCAGCCTCCTCTGCTCCTTCCATTTCTAGGAGAGCTCAGGCCGGGCTTAATGACAGTGGAATAAGCAGCTCTCTGGAACAGTCATGGCAGGCACTTGTGGGTGGCAGGGTCCCATCATTCATCGGAAGATCAACTTGTGCTGGCAAGGAGAGGGCTACTCTGTGTGGGTATCTTGGCTGTTCTTGTTTCCCTGGTCACCTGGTGGCTGCCCCTCCTGGTAAGCAGAGCCCGCCAGAAACCTTACAGTGAGCTCTTTGCTTCTGCACTGGGTCTGATAAACACAAAAGTACATGGTGTCCTAGGCAACTGGCATACATTCATCTTGCCATGCTTCTGCCAGCCAGTGACAACCCTGCTCAGCTTGCCACGGACATCACGGTCGGTGGGAGGGTGAACTTCAGAACTTCCAGATGACAGAGGACTCTGCAAGGACCAGCTCTTCCCCTCAGGGCCACCAAGCCCAAGAGAAGGAATCTGTCTGTATACAGAGCCAGGGCTTCTATGATTTGCCTGCCCTGGGAACCTTGACCTTGTCTCATGCACTGGTCTGTGTGTTTATAACATTAGCACGTTGTCACATGCACCGGGCTGTGCAGATCTTTGCTTAGGATCAGCGGGAGTCAAGAGAGAACATGCTACGAACTTAGCATGATCTTACTGACACCCTGAAATAGGCCTAAGGGATATCACCCCAAAAGGACAGCATGGTAGGAAAAACTAGTCAAAGAAAGTACTACCTAGAACTAGTCTTGAGCTCCATGCTAAACGCTCACCCAATCTAACACACTTTATGTGTGTGGAGTGTGTCCCTTCCAGCTCAGCCAAGCCAGCACAGAGAATCAATAACTCACTCCAGGTGGCAGGAAGGGCTGTGTCTTCTTCCTGTCAGGACGGCCACTTAGGGAAGAGAGGCAGAGGTCAGCTTAACTCATCCCTAAGCAGCCAAACTTATCTTGGTTTTTCACGAGCCTGTGGGACTTAGTTGACTTCTTTTTCTGCAGAGTGGGCTACCAGATGTGAAGACCTCTCTGAACAATGTCCATGGTTTTCCCTGTCTCATGGAGACAAAGGTGGAAAGAGTCACCCTGCCCAGAGTTCCAGGCAGCCCAAGGGAGACAATTCAGTAGAATGTGGGCATCCCACCAGGTTCTGGGAACTGTGGGTACAGCAAAGAGCTGCTTAAACAGGGTGAGGGGGGAGTGCACATCCACAGCGGTAGGTCCCGCCAGAATTCGCTTCTACTTCAGCTCTTTATGCCTTTTGCATGACAGGACCAAGACTGCCATCAACACATTCAATGCAGCCAGTTCTGTGCCTTATCTGTGTTTCTGGGAAATACAAACATCAGGGACAGAATTCTGCTGTGGTACTGTATCACACCTGGCTCAGTCCCCGCTCACATTCCCAGCACTTAGATTCGTGAACAGTGCGTCTGCAGCCCACACGGCACCGGATCCAGCTGGAAACGGAAACATCACTTCTGTTTTCAAAATGTTGAATGGCTTCTGCCAGCAATGCGTCTCACGCCCGCAGCCATAAAGCCCAGCAAAGAAATAAGTTGGCTGCGATAATGTCTGTAGTGTATTCTAACTCAGAAGCGTTAGAATCCATCCAACCATAGGAACTGGCTCTGTGAACGCTACAGCTGTAAGACGGAATGCTAGCGAGCCGTTTTATGTTGTGGGAGAAGGGGACAATGGGGATGTGTTCGTGATATCAGGAACGGGAAACAGATGACCAAATGTTGCTTTCTGTGGAATACCAACTGTGTTAAGAGGAAAGAGCGGCCATGTTGGTGCTGGTGTAGAATTTCGCACAGAACCGGCACTCGCAAGTTTACGACAGCTACTTTCTGTGGCAGGACTGCAGGTGAGGATCATTTTATTCCCTCTTAGTATGTCTGAGTGTCTAAACTTCCATAATAAACAAATAGTGTGTTTATAATCAAAACTAGGCATTCAAGGCATTACGAAGCTGTCAAGCTGCGTAACAAAATTGATTTTATTGCCAGCAGAAACTGACAGTGATTGCTAGCCTCGCTGTTATGACAAAACACACAGAACATGAAATTTATCATTTTGACTGTTTCAAAGCATACAATTCAGTGGTATTAAGTATACTTGCATATCTGACAACCACTGCCACGAAGCTCCAGAATGTTCTCATCACCATAAAAGGAAATAGAAGGTTACTAAAATAGTCACAATTCATCGCCCTCTACCCCGTAGACCACAGACATGACTAATCGAGTTTCTGTCTCTGGATTTACCAGTTCTGCACACGCCACGGAAATGGGGCCGTGCAGCATCTGCCTCAAGATCCCTTCACTACCCACCAGAGCTTTAGGAACACTGTTTGTAGCACGTATCAGGACGGCATCCCCTTCCTGGATGAATCATATTCTATTTCACGGGCTTACCAACTTCACTCATCCGTTTGACATTTGGGTCGTCTTTGACTACGGTGAGGTGCATCGTTATGAACAGGCGCAAGAACGTTTTTGTTTGATGACCTATTTTCAATTCCTTTGGATTTATCCCCTGAGGTGGATATCCTGTTGACATAGCAATTCTATATTTAACTAACTGGAGAATTGCCAGTACGCTTGACACAATATTCATTCAATTTTACACTCTAGATTGACTTTTTAAATGTTTGTGTGTGTATGGGTGAGTGTGTCGCCTACATGTATATCTGTGCATCGTGGGCATGCCTGGAGGCCAGAAGAGGGAGTCAGATCTCTGAAATTGGAGGTGCAGGTGATGAACCACCCTGTGGGTGCTGGGAATCAAACCTATGACCTCTGGGAGAGCGCCAATGTTCTTCACCACTGAGCCATCTCTCCAGGGCCTTCTGCATTCTAACCAGCATTGCATTTGAACTCTGATCACTCAGCACACTCAAGGACTGTGGGACTGTCTCACAGCTAACGTGGGTGGAGGGCACTTAAAACTCTGGAACTCTCATTCTGAGAGATGCAGGAGTATCAGCCCCTCCCTTCCGCAGCTGACAGGCCACAAACCACACTGCCTGCTCCCAACAAGGCACCACCCCTTTTCAAGGTACACGTGACCTGGCAGAATTGTTTATCTGGAGTTGCAATTAAACCTTTCCAATATGACCATGCAAGGTTCCCTGGTCCCAGGAAACATAGCTAAGCCTAAGCCGCAACTCCAATATGCAAATTGGACTGCCTGTCCTAACCAATGAACTTCCAATGAATTCCTGGGATACAAGGACCATTTCTCTGGCTATAAATATGTAAGCCCTTCCCCCCAATAAACAAGTTCAAGCCCCCTGCCACAGACTCCCAAGAGTCCTGTTCATTCTTGTCGACTCACAGGTTTCTGATCTAAGACTGATGGGTCCACGGTAGACCCAAGCTTCCTAGCTGGCTTCCTGCCCGGGAGCCTATTGCTGGCTGGCTGGGCTACCGCGCTACCTCGTGGGACTGGGAAGCCTTCTTGGATTTTATTTTTAAACAGCAAAGGACACTTGCTTTATCACAATTATTATGACTGTCATCTTAGTGGATTAAAAATGGCATTATGCCATTGTAGTTTGGACTTGTATTTACTGCATTATATAGTACGGAGAATTTGTTCCTGTGGGTTTTTGTCTATTTGTATCTCTCTTGTTGAGAAATGTTTACTGAAGCCTTTTGCCCATTTTCAAGATGGTTTGTAATCACTCTATTGAGTCATGAGTGTTCTTTGTATATTATGGAACTAGATCCTCCTCAGTAGGATTCAAATGTTTCCCTATTTTGTGGATCGTCTTTTCACTACATAGATAATGTTCTTGGATGCAGAAAGGACTTCAAAGCTGGTAAAGTGCTGTTGGTAAGCCATGCTTTTGTTTAATGTCTAAGACACGGTTTCTTAAACTCTGGGCTATGACTCCTCT
>JAMJFZ010001249.1:9152500-9205000 GCA_026225945.1 Cricetomys ansorgei | reverse complement strand
AACGGGGTGTTAATGAAGTACTGCTTCAGCTGTGCCTGTGAGGGTGCAAAGGACTAACCAAGAGGAGAACATCTTCTGCACGGTGGACAGTCCCCACCACCACCCCGTGGACGGGAGTCCAGGCCGAATCGAAGAGGGAGGGGAGGAGAAATCCAGCTGAGTCTCAGAGCCCCCTTTGCTCTGACTCCTGATCCACCGAAACATGGGTAAGTAGCTTCCTGTTGCCGAGCCGCCTCCGTCATGACAGACCTCCTCAAGCCAGCAGCCAAAATAAACCTCAAGTTGCTTCCTGTCAGGTGTGTGGTCAACAGCAACCTGCTAACACCTGCTTTCCTAATGGGTTCCCCAAGGTTTGGGCATAAATGTTTCATCCTGTTTTATCATAACTTCAATCTCTCTTTTATTTCATGAACCTGCTTTAGGAAAAATATCTCATTTAACAAAAATCAAACAAACCCAAATAAAATAGGAGCAATTCATGATGTCAGAGATGAGAGGAAGATATTGAGTAGGAGCCCAACCCCGTCCTGGACGTCAGTAGCTACAAAGTCTCTTCTGCAGGTCAGCGCAGATCCAGTGTCTATCCTGCCGATGAGCAGACTCCACCCTACAACATCTGTGTTCTTTACAGTCTGCTGTGGCCAGGGCTCAACCTCAGCACCTCAGGCCAGTCGCAGCAACAGGCCCTCCCTTGTGGGACTGAGCCTCAGGGTACTGACCTCCTAAAGGCCCCAGCCTCGCCCTCGCTCCTGTGGCTGCAGCCAGCTCACTGTACAAAGTGGTCACCTGGTCACCGAGGCTCGCAGTCTGCGTCACGCTGTTCCTGATGGTAGAAAATCCCTTCGATCAGTCCAATCATCTCTTTTCAGCTCAAAGGCAGCTATTTTGAGGCAATGTCTTACACCTGCCACTGCAGTGGAGTTTCTGGGAAGCCAAATTCCAGTGTGTAAGGAAAACTGCCTGCGAGTTTTTGCCGAGCCACCTAGCCAGTTACCAGGAAGAAGCTGTGCTTCCTGTCAAAGCAGAACCCAATAAGGACACAATTCTCCAAGAGGCCAACAATGCACAAGGAAGCAAGGGTTTAAAGTTATGGCCCCCAAGGACCACTTCTTAGCTGCCAAATCACGCCCAAAGTCACTTGAATCGCCTCAGCTGTAGCTATTTCTCTGCAGAACAGTTGTGACAACAGGTCTATCCGGTCAAGTCACTGAGGAAACAAAAGGGGAGCAGCAGGTAAGTCCGTCATTACTCCGCAGTGTGCCCTGAGTGTCGGTGTGCAGTGTGTCCTGAGTGTCGGTGTGCAGTGTGCAGTGTGTCCTGAGTGTCTGTGTGGTGATGGGTAGATGAGGAGCCGGCAGCAGCAGCCATATGATGTCCACCCACCAAAATTCCCTTGAGGGAGATCAGGTGTCATACAAGCTGCCTTCCAGGCTATTGTTCTCTGCCTGTATACTCAAGTTCATATGTACCTGTTCATTCAGCAAAGATTGTGTGCGTGTGTGTGTGTGTGTGTGTGTGTGTGTGTGTGTGTGTATGTGTGTGTGTGTATGTGTGTGTGTGTGTGTATGTGTATATGTATGTGTGTGTATGTGTGTATATGTATGTGTGTATGTGCGTGTGTGTGTTCATGGGGAGGTCAGAATCTGTATTTCTCTCTGTTACTCCCCACTTTCTCATTTCTTTTCTTTTCTTTTTTGTTTTTATTTGTTTTGAGTCAGGTCTTTCACTGACCCACAGCTTAGAGGTCAGCTAGTCTGGCTGGCCAGGGCATCCTTGGGATCCTCCCTCTCTGCCCCCTACCATGGATTACAAATCTATGCTGCCGTGCCTAGTGACTACATGGACACAATGGATCTGAACTCGGGTCTTCATGCTTGTGCAAAAGTACTTTACCCACTGACCCATGTCCCCAGCTCCTCAGCAAATGCCTGCTGAATGTTCCCTGCCAGGCATGAATCTGTCCTAACTGGTTTGAGCTGGGTCAGCAAACGTACTGCACTAGTGGCTAGATGATGCATATTTTAGGGTTTGGGGCCATGCGTCTCATCATAGTTCCTCTCCATCTGCAGAAACGTCCATAGGCAGGAAAACACAAATGAGCATGGCCACAATTAAATCTCTTTACAAAACAGACTATGGGATAAATTCAGCCCAACATGATAATTTACAGTCTTCTACAGTCCAATAGAAAGATGAGTAAATGCAATGAGTCTGGGCTCCTGGGTGAGGTTCTCAGCAAGGATAGGAGAGAGCCAGGGTGGAGAGCAGGACAGCATCAGGGGGAGGGCAGGGTGTAGCACGGCCCAGAGCTGAAATAGAACAAGGCACAGAAGCAAAGGCAGAGAATGGGAGATAGAGACGGACAGAGACAGGGAAAGAGACAGTGGTCCTATGGAGCCCAACACAGCTTCAGTTCTGGGAGAGATGACACCCCTGAGCCAAAGCAGAGGAAGCTAGGCACGAGCAGGTCGAGCAGGAGCATGGGAATGGTTGGACAGTCTGGGCTCAGTCCTATGGACAGTGAGGCATGCTTGGGGGCCAGAGGTGAGGAACGGCCAGGTGAACTCCTATCTCAGCCATCGGGGATAACAGTGAAATGGAGTAGCGAGCACAGATCCATAAAGCTTGGATGGAAGGCTGTAGAGCCCGAGGTGAAGGAAAAGCTAGCTGGGCATTGGAGGGGGTGCTGTTTAGGGAGCAAAGGTCAACAGGTTGCTTGGAATATGTGACGAGGCAGGGCGGCTTTCTGCATGGACACCAGCCCTTACTCCAAGCTTGCTTGATCCTTGTGGCTTCTCAGACTCTTCTTCCAGTGGGATGAGTACATGGGTCCCACATCTGTTGAGGGTCACAGATGGTCACTTACAGCTGTTCCCAAGACTTAGAGTCTTCCTTGCTAGACCCTACAAGTGCCTGGCTACAGTATAACTTCTGCAATCCTCTAAATGAGAACCGTGCTCCATGAAGCTAAGAGGTGGTCAGTTTAAAAAATAAAATAAAGGCCTGAAACTCAAGGAAGCAGCTTCATTCAGCCAATGCACAAATTTTTGGTGGGGCGATTCTATACCACATTCTCAGTGTTCCAGGACCACAGACTAAAAAGACACACACACACACACACACACACACACACACACACACACACACACACAAGACCTTTGTGCTCATCAAGGACAGGAAATCGAATTCTCAGGAGGAACACCTCCTACATTCAAACGATCACGTCTCACTCCCATTCCTGAGAAAGTCAAATGCTACATGTTACTCCGTATGCTCCGCCCTGAAGTCTCTGTCTGTCGAGTGGGCAGTGGGCACACTGCTCCCTGCTGTAATGACAAGCTCTCAGACCAGCCAGAGGCTCCAAAAACAAAATAAATTAAATAAAACCTAAAAAGGTGGAGAGCAGTAGAGAAAGATGCCGACACCCGACATCCGCCTCTGGCCACCACGTGTGCATGAATGGCACGTTCACATACACTGAAGGCGGCAGCCACCCTCGGTTATGTGGGGGCAACCTTGTATGGTGGATGAACTGGATCTAAAGAAACCCTCAGGAGAATTAACAAAAAAGCGCTATAGACCCCTTATGATCAGGAGAAAAAAATCAACTTTAGCTTGAATGATTGGCTTTCTTTCTAAGGTCTCCAAACCCATGTAAATGTAAGCATTCCCCCCCCTCCCATCCCTCTCCATCCCTCTCCATCCCTCTTCCCCCCTCCCCCTCCCTCTTTCCCCCTCTCTCCTCCTCCCTTCCCCTCTCCCCCCTCCCCGAGTACAACCAATATAAATATACACATCCACGTTATACTTGTGAGAACATCTGTATGCAATCCTACCCTCTTTTTCAACATTTAATACTAATTTAATTTTTAGCTACTGGCAGCTTAGCTCTTCTATGCTCACGAAGAAAGTGGCAGAGAGAAAATCACACCAGGAAGGATTCCGCAGGTGGACGCTCCCCCATCAGGAGCTCCTGTGCCTGGGTCCGGCCCGGCGCGCCATTGTCTTAATGGAATTCGTGCTGAATGCAGCCAGCAAGAAGTCAAGTAAGATTTTATTCTCGTGGCAAGCCAGTTCTGATGTATGACATTCATACAAGGCTAAATAAATACAGCATCCTGGGGAAATAAATCCAAATTTGAAGTCTGAAAGGGCAGTCATATTTCTTGAATATTCTGAATGTCAGCTTCTTGATGGGAAAAAAATAACACAATAGCAGTGGTTGTATACACAGGTCCATTCCGGGTGTCTCTGGCGTGTGCTCCCAAGTTTAATTTGTTGAATCTTGTGTTTTCCATCCCTAGTGCCTGGTGGCATTTATTATGCTCCCCTAAAACTACAGCCCAGGAAAGCAATGGAAAGGTCAGTGTCTCCCGCTTATGTTTTTAAAAGAAGGATATGTTGGTCAATAAAAAAGGACCCTCCTTGTGCACTGTTTCTGAAATTGAAATGATTCTAGTCCTGCCCCTGGGATCCCTGGCTCATCTATAGTCCCTCTGCAGCACGCTCCCTGACGTGTGAAAAGAGGGCTGACCTGCCGCTCTCCTCAGTCTGTTGAAACAAAAATAGTGCCAAGACTCAGAGTGGTTCAAGTCCCCACGAAGGCACAAAAGGCACCTGCCAGAAGAGAGCCCCAAGTTGTGGACATTAGCACCGGGGACTCCCTGGAGTTAGAAATACAGAAAGCATGCCTGTGTCTAACTGTGAGTTTGGTGGGTTTGCTGCAGTAGCCGGTCCTGACACGGGGGCAGCAAGGGACTCTTTACTTTGCAGTTTGGAATCTGGCCTGCTGCTCGATCCAGTCTTATGGCACATTCCTCTCATCCTGGGTGTGGGGGGTGATGCCTGTCAGTCATCTGCTCTCACCCCAAGTGCAGCATGGAAGCAATGATGTGTTTTGCAGGAAAGCTTGCAGCTCAGATAGGGCAGGCTTCGTCTCCGGTAGAGGAACCATTCCGGTGGACACAAAGGAGACACAGAGACTTCCCACCAGAGCCCCAGGGCCTGCAGCTATCAGGGGGACACCAAAAGGGAAGGCACCAGAAGTCACGGTTCAGATACAAGCAGGATTGGCACCCCAGACTCCCTACAGACAATGGGACTCTCATGTGACCACTGCTTGCATCTGAGGCTCTGCCATCTGCAACCTTTCTTTCTCCACAGTCGCTTCTCACAAGCTTTGCTCTTTGTCAGGACCAAATGTCTTGACACTCCACTCACCTGTTCTTACGGCCTCCTGAGCTCAGGGACTTACCACAGGCTCCTGACCCATAGTTCAGTGTACAGAGCCAGGCATGATGAATGGAGGTGTGCACTACCTCAGAGAAGGGATCCATTCATAAACAGGTTTATTCAAAGAAATGCAAACACTGGATAGATTTCGGAAACTGAATGTCGTCGTATAAGTGGGACCAGAACACTGCCAGCACCTCAGACCTGCCCCCAGTCACCAGGGCGATCACAGCCACAGTGCCCAATTCTCTGTGCCTGTGTTCCCATGGAGCACAGCCCAGAGAATCCTAGCATCCCCATGATGCACTGCTTTGACAACCACAGCTTTCCAAAGGTGCATTTCTCTGTGAACCACAGCATCTCCATAGAACACTTCTCAGAGAACCACATTGTTCCCATGGCACACTGCCCAGAGAACCAGGGTTCCCATGATACAGTGCCCTGAGAACCACCTTGCTCCCTGGGTGCTGAGGCTGAGTTCTGCATGGGTGAGTCTAGGTGAGCCTCCTCTGGTATGCTTTGAGCCTGGAGTGACTGTGGGTCTGTCCATTCTTGGTGAATTAGCGCCTTGGCGATCACATTCAAGAGGTGTGACAAATGGTCTCATTGTTTCCTTTCCTTGTGCAGGCTGTAGAGAGGGCCAGCAGACATATCTAGAAGCCTAGAGCAACAGCTCTTCTACCTCCCAAGTGCCAAAGCCCTGTGAGAGCCTTGGGTCTGAGGGAGGCTCTGAGCCTCTGAGACGTCAGATAGCAGCACAGGAGAGGCCTGTGGAAGGTTCTTTGTCCCAACCAAGGCTGCTTGCCGGGAACTTTCTTCCTCCATTCATAGCACTGTTAGTACCAGGAGCTACATGCTCTGGCCAAATGATACTGTCCACACAGCTCGGCCTGCGCAGATAGCACGGATTGCAAATCTCCAGACACTTGTAGAGGTTGGTGAACTGTACTGAACGGGATGGATAAACAAGCCTGCCTCTAACAGGAGAGTCAGGGCCGCCATCCTCCCAGCCTCACCAGTAAGCCAGGCAGGTCCCGCTGGCTGTGCTTTCCACATCGCTAATCATTCCCGGGGAAGGTGCTGCAGCTGCCTGCCTGCTCTTCAGAACTCTGTCTACAGCTGCGGGAGGAGGGCAGAGAGTCCGGAGTGATGGATTCCTGTATGCTCTCCTGAGCTTTGGCCTATTTATCTCCCACCCCCTTCCCCTCCCTCGCCTCCTCCCGACACCCCCTCCCCTCCCCCAGTCAACCTTATATTCTACTGTGATGTCATACACACACATATAAAATCTTCATCCAAGATCCACAGATGAGAGAGAATGCGGTCTCTCACATGAGTCTCC
Source organism: Cricetomys ansorgei (assembly GCA_026225945.1). Taxonomy (NCBI): domain Eukaryota; kingdom Metazoa; phylum Chordata; class Mammalia; order Rodentia; family Nesomyidae; genus Cricetomys; species Cricetomys ansorgei. Next base: position 9,198,426 of record JAMJFZ010001249.1, on the reverse strand, counting down.
ACTCACAGCCATTTCTTGCGAATGATATAATTTCATTCTTTTTATGGCTGAATCCACAGTGAGTCCATAGCAGGTATACAGATTTTTCTCTATCCATTCCTCGGATGGTGGGAAGCTGGGGTGACTCTTTCAGCTCAGTTATCGTGTGTAGAATTACGATGATCGTGGGCACCCAAGTTCCGCTGTGCTGCGCTGACTTCACGCCCTTCCGTCCCAGGAGTTGTGAAGCTGAGTCATAAGTTAGTTCTATATTTAGGTTTTTAAAAATACTCAACTTTTTTATTAGTTCTTAGAGATTTCACACAATGCGCTTTGGTCATAGTCAGTCCTTCCCCCAACTCCTCTCAGATCGACCCTCCTCTACCCACCCAACTTTGTGTCAAAAAGTTCTGTTTGCGCTGCCCTGTACTCTTGGCTGTGTGGCTCTCTACTGGAGTGTGGTCCATCTACCAGAGGCCACAATCTTAAAGAAAATGAACCTTCCCTCTCCTAGTAGCTACCAATTTGCCAATAGCTCCTCTGCAAGGGATGGGACTTCCTGTCCACATCCCAGAGGGTGGGACTTCCTCCACCTCCCCCTCTATGCTGGGATTTTGTCTGGCTTTAGCTTGCACAGGTCTCTGCCTGCTGTTATAACCACTGTGAGTTCTTATGTACATCTGACCTGTGGCGTCCAGAAAACAGTGTTTCCTTTTAGTGATCCACCACCTCTGACTCTTACAAACTTTCCACCTCCTCTTCCATAATGAGTCCTGAGCCTGGAGGGGAGGGGCGTGGTGTACTTGTCCCATTTCAGGCTGGGTATCCCATAGGCCCTTACTCTCCGTACCTGGGCTAGTTGTGGGTCTCTGTTTAATTCCATCTACTGCAGGAGAAGCCTCTCTGAGGTGAGGTTCCGAGACGCACTTCTCTATGGGTGCAACAATAACTCACTGGCTTAACACTATGACCACTTAGCAGAATAGTAGCAATAGCTTCTCCCCTGGGGCTTGTGACCTGCCTACCGACAGCGTCTTGGCCAAAATTTCTTTAGGTTTTGAGAAACCTCTATACTGATTCCATAGTGGATAGATTGATTTACATTCCCATCTGGTGTCTCTGTAGCAGTTAGCTGCTGAGTGGGCTCACCCAAGAAGACAAGGAAGCATTTCATAGGTGGAAGCACTGCAGGACCTCAGCAGAGGGAACTACTGTCATGGCCAGTGCCATACTCACAGTGGAACCCTGAGCATTTGATTCAGAACTCCTCAGGTGCAGATCATAAGCAATCAAACATCCTCCACGGAAATCCAGCACCTGCAGACAATACAAACCACAAGACCTGAGCAAACCCTCACCCAACACTTCACAAAACAATTTCAAACATAACTAAAAATAAACTTCTCCAACATTTCCCCTTTTCTGTATAAAAAAAAAAAATGTTTTACCTTTACAACACAGTTTAACACTACACAGCAAAACCATTTACAAGAGGAACAATCACAAGGGTTGCTAATGAACAAAATCAAATAAAACCAAACATCTATCAGGCTTTCACAATGTCTTTGGACAGCAGAAAAACATTATCAGTGTCCAATTATCTGGAATTCACTCACGATCTTTGGGCTCCTCCAAAGGGCTTAGGTCACTTCTCTGGCTCTGCCCTCTGCTGCACACACAGCTTGTCCTCCAGGCTCTGACTGACTTCACTCCATTGCTGCTGCTGTTCTTGGTGGTCGTCCCATGGCACTGGCATCTTCAGAACGCTGGGGTCCCTTGCTGCAACTGGGCTGCACTTTCACCAATGGTCTCTCCTGGGTTCTCTTCATGGTACCAAGTCTCAGCTACTCTCCATGACCCCTTCATGCCTTCAAAACCGGCACCAGTTGGGTGACCCTTACAGTACCAAGTTTGGCTACCAGTATGAGATACAACCTTGCCCAATTCTGGAAGACAGTTTCTGTGTGCTGACCCAGAAGAAACACTTTCCAGATTTTAAGATATTGTCTGGTTTTCTGGAAAATTAACTAGTCCTTGTCTACAGGAAGTGTTTTCTCTTAGTCAGGTTTGCAGAAGAAAAAAACAAAACAAAAAAAAATAACTATAGTCAGTTTAAGTAAGAGGCTTTTTTGGCTACAAACTGGGGCTTCTACAGCAAAGGGTCCTGGGCCAGTGGGAGGAAACTCTGACTGAAACACTTTGGTAGTTTGGCATTTTTTCTCACCACTGCTATGGGGAATCATATACCCTTCTTTATAGATCTCAAAGACATCTTGAGCTTCACATATATACAACACAGCTATCAGAAAGCTCAGTTTGTGAAACAGCACGCTACCACCAGCAGCAGGAGGGAGTGTCAGCTCCATGATCAGGAAAAGCAGTAACAACCTTGCTTTTTCCTGCTGCCAGCTGAATCCTTTATCTCTAGGGGCCTCTGTTCTGTGGCTCTCACCTAGGAGCTTTATCTCTCATTTATTTATTAATTTCATAGTCTTTTCTCTTCACAGAGGCTTTCTCTCTCTCCTCTTCTTCGGGCCTTCCATTAATACCTTAATTGCTATCTCTGGTAGCTTTGAGCTACCTCTGAGTATCCTTTGTGTATCCTCTGAGTGAACTTTACCAGAGTCTGAAAGGTCTGGAGGTTCTTTCTCTTCTTCCTTGTCTCCACGTTGGATTAGCTGATGTGATGTCCTGCCCCATGTTGGTACGCCATGTGTAGTTGTGAGTCTGCTGTGAGTTCTCAGCCAAGAGAGACAAGGAGCTGTTTTCATAAGCCCAAATTCTGCCAGACCTCAGCAGAGGGAACCACCATCATAGCCAGTGCCATACTCACAGTGGAACCCAGAGCATCTGAGCTCAGGTGTTTTTATTCATTCAGAACTCCTCAGGTGCAGACCATAAGCAGTCAGACATCGCCCACAGAAACCCAGCACCTGCAGACCACACAAAACACAAGACCTGGGCAGACGCTCACCCAACACTTCACAAAAACAATTTCAAACATAACTAAACACAAACGTCCCCCACATACCTCATCTGCATTTACTACTTTTTTCAGTTTATTATTTGAGAATTTCATGATCCTGACCACATCTACCCCCAGTTTCCTCCCACGCAACTCCCCTGCTTCCCAATACATTCTTTTTCAATTTCATTGCCTCTACTTTTAAAAATATATCCCACTGAGTCCAGTTAGTGCCACCCACTTGTACATTGATGTGGGGCCATGCCCTGGAGTCTGAGCAGCCCAGCCACCCACCGGTGATCCCAGCGCCCCCGAACGACTCTCCCTCCCATTGCCACCACCACCTGCCAATATCTCCTCGGGTAGGGGTGAGGTCTCCTGAGCCCTCTCCCACCTGTGCTGGAACGCTGCCTGGCTTGATCTTGTGCAGATCTTGTACAGACAACAGCTCCAGTGAGTCCATAAGTGCAGCAGCCATGACTTGCCTAGGAGACTTCCTTTCACAGCCCTACTCCGATTCATCCGCCTCTTCCAGGCTGTTTCCTGAGCCTTGGGAAGATGGGCTCACAAGACATCCATTGAGCACTTGCTTGGTCGTGTCCGTTCTAATAGGAGCAGCAGCTTGGCCACTGCCCAAAGCCCACAGCAGTGCTGAGACCAAGGTGGGCACAAGAGCCGGCTCCTCGATTTGGGTTCAGCTTCCTGCCCAGAGCCAGATTATTGATGGGGGGTTGCAGCTTGTCTTTTCACCGTGAAGTAACAGTCACACTTTATCCAATAGATGCTTTCTATTTGCTCCCCGAAGGATGACCCCTGAGAGCCAAAGCCCTCTTCCCATTTTTCCTGCCTCTGCCCTTTGTCCCAGAGACAGTGCTGTTGGCAGTGGGGTGATATACACAGCTCTGCGGACATGCGACACAGTCCGTTGGAATCCTTGCCATTTCCGAGAGCCAAACGTACCAGATCCAAGCTGGCTTGTCCCCAGTTCCTACTGGGCTGCTGAAGGCAACCTGGGAGAGATGTCAAGAAAGCCAGACATATGATGGGGTTTCTGAGGTATGCCCTCAGTCTACAGAAAACCTCTATATTTTTCCACACATCTTTAGGCACCATTCAAACTCTTTCTGGATTTTTACAGGAATTGTGAGGTCAAAATCTTGTGTTTTTTCCTCAGGACCATGCTGTATCCATAGCCCCTTTACAAGGGAATATTTCATAATTTAAAATTCTGGCATCTGGGCTGGCCAGGAACCATGCTACCCGGGGTCTCATCATGTCCAACTGCTCTACCCTTGGAAGAGCATGTCATTGCTCTCAGTGCTCCTCTCTTCCCTAAGAACACCTGGAAAATGCCAATGGCACCTTCAACACACTGCAGAGGGATATTCTTAGAATCTCTTTCATCATCTCCTTTTCTTCTAGCAACGGGACTGCCAAGCTCCCTGCCACCTCCTGTCAAGGGTCCCTTCTGCTACCACCCAACATTTCCCCCCACCAGCCTCCCTGACAGCTCTGGTGAGTTCCTCTTCCTCTGTAGTGGCATCATTTCTTCGCAGACATGGCTTTCTGTGGCAGCTCCTCATGCTCGTCTGCTTCTAATTCTAGCCACCTTCCCTCTTACTAGAGAACAAACCACCTCACCACAGCCAGGCAAGAACAAGGTCTTGTGACAGGTCTGGAGACTGGGCAGTTCTCACCTGGGTTCTCTTATGGGATCACCCAGCGTGGGGAGGCAATAACCTGTGTCAAAGACTTCCTCTCTAACTTCTCTTCTGGGTGCCGCTGGGCTGTGGACAGGGCTACCAGCTCCTAAAGGAAGCCCATACTTTCTCATTTGCTAAGGTAATGATCATGCCTAGATGTCCTGAGATGCATTAGCCAGGGAAGCTTCTCAAAGGACAAAAGCAAAAGAATCCTATCAGTGTCCTGGTAATCTTCAAAACTCCACTGAATTCCTCACGTTGTCAATAGCTCGGTGCTCGGGCCACACATAAACACCGTCTAAGTCCTAACTTGTCATTAGTAAAATGCTGTTGACTGGGACAATCTTGTCGAGAACTGTAGGGCCAGGGCCAGGGAAGTGGCTGCTGTTGATTGTGCGTGCACGGTGCTGGCATATGTCACGAACCGGCCCATCACCGGGCTTCTGCGCTACTTCAGACGCTGTGGGGTCAGAGATGTGGGGTCCTGCAGGGAGGAGAAAGGAGACCCTGCCTGAGTTAGCATAAACAGACAGGGAAAGTCACAGAGACACAGGGAGGGGCCCTACCCCAGGACTCTGATGAAGCCTCTTACTATCTGAGGAACAGGAATTTCAGGACCGTTCACTAGCTATCCTTCAAGCTAGACAGGAAGGTTTGCAGAACCCCGTTACAGGAAAAGGACGAGTCCTCGCACCCTCTGCAGCTGCTGTGGGCCCCGGTCTTACCCTATTGGACAATGACTCCGTCCAAGGCAACTTCAGAGGCCCCTCACTTACTAGAACGAGAGAACGGGGGGCTTTTTCTAACACCTTTAAGAAATATTAGCAACCTGCACACCACCGAGATGGCCCAGCCGGTTAAAGCTAAGAAGCTCCATTGTGACTCTCCCCCGAGAAGCCCATTCCCACTGGCGGGCACATATTATCCCTTCCCTAAAGGACTCTCTTTCCCTTAACCTTCACATGTACAACCTGTGTATGAAATGCCTTTTCAGGCCGCAGGATGACGCAGACAGTAAAAGTGCTGGTGGTCAAGTCTGGCAGCCTGAGTTTGATCTCTGGATCCCACGTTCAACAGGGAGAACTGACTCTTGAGGCCCTCTGACCTCACACCACATGCCTGCACTAACACACACACACACACACACACACACACATACCACACACACACACTTACACACATACACACACACACACACACACAGACACACACATTACACACATACACACACACACACACACACAGACACACACTTACACACACATACCATACACACACACACTTACACACACACACACAGACACACACACTAACACACACACACACAGACACACACACTTACACACACATACCATACACACACACACTTACACACATACACACACAGACACACACATACATACACATACATATCACACACACACACACATACACACTTATACACACACGGCCATACATACCACACACAAACACTTACACACACACACATACACACACAGACATAGACACACACACACACACACACACACTATGTACTACCACACACATACTACATAAACACATACCACACATAGTACCACACACGCAATCCCATACACACACACACGTGCACACACATACAATAATAATAAATAAAATTTAAATATTTCAGCTGTCCTTTGATAAACTGTGACTTCTTTGTGAAGCCCACACCTTTATTTCAGCCCTGTTCTTTCTGGTTTTCCTATCACCCCAAGTCTGCTTCATGCAGGCTAGGACTGCAGTTCTTTTCTGTGTCACCACCACGAGTCCTCCGCTTGCCTGAGTCAAGCCAGCAAGAGCCTAGAGGACCCTCTCAGCTGTGAGGTTGGCTGTGCAGAGCTGGGCCTCTGTCCCTCGCTATTGACGTTGGGCTCAAGGAGCTTCCAGCAGAGGAGAAGAGACTTTGTGAGAAAGAAATGTGTTTGGCAAACAAATTAGTGTGCGCGTTCTGTGATTATAAGTGGAAGAGTAAAATTAAACGAGGATTTTTACAAATTCAGCTCTTTTGTGAACGCAGGGAGGGAGATGGCGGAATGGGGACACCTCCCCCCACTTCCAGAGTCACATGACCTGTGGAGCTTTACCATTATCCGTGGTCATAGTTGGGAATGTCAGAGTGACAGAAATAAAAAACTAAATAAAGCCAAGCCAAATGCTATTATAGGAGCCCAGAGGCAAATACTTGGGAACCTTAATTAATATTAAAACACATTTTTTAAAAGAAAGGTTGCGATAGTGACCTTCATATGTAGTGGCATTGGACCGGCACAGGGACAGTGCTAAGCGTGGGCATTTGTAAATCCCTCAGAAGTGACGGCCATATTACACATCGAATTGTGTTCCATACAAAACACTCATAAGGTTTGGGGCACTTCAGAGGAGACAACATAGTAGAACTGGTGTTTAATATTTACTAGTAAACACATTATCATACTCTTCACAGTGCTCTCTACTACGTAGCCTTTTGATATGCAAATGCATTTTTCTAAGCATAGGGAGCATTGTATGCCTGGCATCCAACTTAAATTAATCAAAGCTTCTAGATCAGTCCTATCTGTGTGACAAAATTAGCCAGGTAGAGCCACCCAAACTGTAGAGTATTTTGGATATGTGCGTCTGCTTTCCTTTAATAGGGCTGGCTAACCTTCGCCAAGGTGAGAGGTTCTGAAGGTCAGCAAAGGAGACAGAAGGATAAACTGAGGCATGCATATTCTCCAATGCCTGCCACTCAGCACTCAGCAGAGACTGCAGAGCTAGTGTCTAAACTGTGCTGTGCCACCTTGGCCCCCAGTAGTTCACACAGTGAGTATCTGACTTCATCTGGGTGAGTAGCTGCCTTCCTATGTCCAGAACTGGCACAACCATGACCCATGAATGCACCAGTCATCTGACCAGCGTAGCCGTTTGACGCAGTCCAGAAAGCTGAGCTGAATGCTGTGTCATGAGGTACCCCCACCCCCACTTCTGATCTCTGCGTGTTGAATTGTTAAGGGGACATTTACATTATGATTCATTTATGTTTTTATCTGAGAAAAGAAAATAAAAACGAGAATTATTTCTGAGTCTCTTTAGGAAAGTCTTAATTATGACAGCCCCTTCTGCTTTCAGGGAATCACTCAGGAATTTTCCTTAAGCCTCGGGGATTGTAGTAAGCACAAAAACACTAGGAATTTCTTTATTGAGGCTATGGCTCCAAGACTTTCCTGGTGCATTTACCCCTGAACAAACTCAGGACTGAGGCAATTAGGACAATATAATTTGAGGATAAATCCAGTGCAATCAGGGCATTGTTCACTTGAGAAAAGCTGATAAGCCTCAACAGGCCGGGAGAAGTGGCCTCTCCCTATGTATCCTCAGAGTTTCCTGGATATGTAGTTTACAAGATGAGAGCCCATAGGTGACATGCCCCCAGAGAAAAAGGAACTTAGTAACTTAGTTAGATTGGCTAAAACAACCTTTACCGTAGATAGTTATATGAAGTAAAAGAAAAAGAACTAGACATGAGGATTTACCATTTATAAGACGAGCTTACACCAGGTTTTATGTGAGGTCACTTAACTAGGAAACAAAAGGAATTCTCCTCTACAAACAGATTTTTATAGAGACCATAAAAGCAAGCTAACTGCAGAAACATTTTAGGCCTAAGAAGCTGGCTTATAAGTAACACTTTAAACCAACAAAGTTTTATTACATACTATACAAGTCTTGGGGACCCACCTAAACTGACTCAGACAGTTACAAAATGACATGATCTGTACCGCCTTGGGAACCAAGAATTTGTTTCTGTCTTGTAAAATCTGTATAAATAAAGAAGCACCCAGGCCTTCAGTCAGAGCCTTCAGTCAGAGCTGCTGCAGTCAAAACTGCTGCCGTCAGAGCTACAGAGCTGAGAGATCATCTGGGCTCAGACTCATTCTTCTTATCACCTGTTCATCTCCTCTGCAGAGCTCTGTTTTATTGCCAGGGCTGGCTCCCAGCACAAAACGACACCTCTCAGCTGGGTAGATGTCTCAGGAGTAGAAAGAACTCTTGCCATGTAACAATCCCCAGAGTTACCATCCCCAGAATCAGGCATGATCACATGTGCTTGTGACCCTGGTGCGTGGGAGGATGGGAAGGGGAGAATTCTGGCGCTCACCAGCCAGCCAGCTATTCTACATGGCACACTCTAGGGTCTAGACTCTAGGACATGGAGTGCTCCTTCCCCAAAACAAAATGGACACCCATTGAGCAACGATGCTGATGTTGCCTCTGGCTTCCATAGGAGTACACACACACACACACACACACACACACTGTCTCTCCTGCTAGAATCTGTGCACACAGCACAGCACTGTGCACATTTCAGGCAGTCCTATCAGACTGTTCATCTTGGTTCCTGGACACCCAGCTAAGGGTCCAGCCCTGAGCCCAGTGAGACCTGTTAGACTCTCTGATCCTCACCTAGGGCAACATCAGGGAGAACATGCCTCTGTGACCCAGCCCTCATTACTGAGCACAGCAAATCCACTCTCGGTTCTGATGTGGGCCCTGAAGCTGCCTCTTTCCTACCCTTCTGAAGCCTGGCGCCTTGGGCAAGAAGAAGAAAATGACACAGCGAGGCCTCTGGCAGCAGGGAAGAGGGCTCTTAATCAGAAGCTGCAGTGCCTCACCTGAGCCTTTGCTACAGAAGAGCCCACTGAAGCTTCTCCCTCCTATGCGAATCCCTTGACCCAGTTCAGCACAAGGAGGTAATTTATCACAGTCAAAGCAAAGACAAGAGGTATATGAACGTGGGCTGGGGCAGTGCCTGCATCCACGCAGCTCAGGTGCCCAGGGCACCTGCACTCCCCCCAAATGCCTGGCACAGCACCAGAGTGCGGTGGACACCCGCTCAGCCCTCAGAGACAATGACCTGGTTTGAGCTCCCCACGTGCCACATAGGTTGTGCAATCAAATTTCTCCTGCTTCCATTTTTTTTTAAATAATACAACAATAACTGACTCCATAAAGGTAACTTGTTATGCTGAAGTTATTTTGAGATTTAAAAAGTGAAATTGGGGCTGGAGAGGAGGCTGCCAGTAACGTACTTGCAGCACAGGCTGACACCTGCCACAGCAAGATTTAACGGATGAGTCTAACCCCCTGTGTACCTGACTGCGTGCCAGAAAACAGGACAGCCCGATAACATCAAGACTTACAGTTCTCCATAGAATTGAACATTGCTAGGCAGGTGTAGAGTCACAAAGGTATTGTCCAAAGCACAAAGAAATCATCCCATAGAGACCCAGAAATGACAGACAGGAGGCAGTTAGCTGACAAACCTCAAGTCCCACAAGAGGCTAAAGAAGCACAAGGAAACTTCGCGGTGTGAGAAATAGGGCACACAGAGACTCCTGGGCCAGCGAGATGGCACAGAGGCCAAAGGAGATTGCTGCCAAGCCTGGTGACTCAAGTTCATCCTTGTTACCATGTGGTGGAAGGAAAGAACTGACTCCAGCCAGCTGTCCTCTGATCTACATGAATGACATCTACCATGTCACAGGGCACCACAGACACCACACACACACACACACACACACACACACACACACAGAGACACACACACATACACACACACACATTCACACAAATTATATATATATATATATATATATATATATATATATATATATATATATAGAGAGAGAGAGAGAGAGAGAGAGCACAGAATTTTTAGAAGTGAAGAGTGAAATACTTAAAAGCAAACTGTTTTAAAGGAATGTAAAGAAATTTAAGTGGAAGAAAAGGTTATTGAATACAAAGACAAATCAACAGAAGCAGTATTGGGGGAAGGGCTGAAAATAAGATGAACCTGGAGACACTGCACAGATCACTGGTGTCTGGGGTGGGGAGTGGGGTGGGCACACTGCACAGATCACTGGTGTCTGGGGTGTGGGAGTGGGGTGGGCACACTGCACAGATCACTGGTGTCTGGGGTGTGGGAGTGGGGTGGGCACACTGCACAGATCACTGGTGTCTGGGGTGTGGGAGTGGGGTGGGCACACTGCACAGATCACTGGTGTCTGGGGTGTGGGAGTGGGCACCGTGCACAGATCACTGGTGTCCGAGAGGGTGGGGTAGTGAAACAAAAGTAACTGTCATGTCTAGCAGGCTGCCAAGGAATTCTGGAACTCAGAAACACATGAACATCTCAAGCAAGAGGCGGCATTGGGAGAGAAACCAGCGAAGCCCTGGGGTAACACTGTTGAAAATCCTCAACTGCTAAGGTCACCAAGGAAAGAGGACACACAGTGAAGAAATGGGGAGATGGGGAACACAAACAAAAACAAAACAAAACACAACAGAAAGTTCTGGTGAGAAACTACAGGTTTGAAAGAGGGAGGCAACCTCTGAAACTGGGGGACAATAAGCTAAGAATTTTACTTCTAACACATGCGCCTTCAAAAGATACAGGCTAAAGAAAGTTCCAGACAATGACCAGCAAAGTGGGGTTCTAGTGGAACAAAGCTGTGAAATGAGGGAAGTTGTGGTCGGAAGCTGAGGCTCAGTTGGTCGAGGGCTTCCCTCGTTTTGTAAAGCCACGGGGATGGGAGAAAAATGTAGAACAGTCCACAAAGTTTCTAAACTGCACGAAAACTCTAAATCCAAGGAACTAGATCAGTAAATGCTGAGCCACAGAGACAGGAAGGCTACCACCAAGCATGTGACTCTCAATCCGCTCAACACCAACGAGAGAGAAAACACAAAAAAACGGCCCCTGAACAAAGAAACACTACCCACCCGGGATCAAGGAGTCTCCTCAGCAGGCGTGTCGCCATTCAGGACGAGAAAGCTAAGTAGTCCACGACGTTCTAATCTGAGACGATTTTCCCTGAGAAGAGCCTGTCCAATACATTCTTTAAACAGAGGGGAGATGATGGCAGAGGGAAATGTGGACTTAGTCAAAGACCGAAGAACCTCAGAAGTGATACATGTTGAGAAATGTGAAATACTTCCTCACTGTTGATACCTTTTAAAAATGATTATCCATTAAGTAAAGGTAACAAAGAAGAATGGTTTGCGCAAGGCGTAGTAACGAGAGGGTGTGGAAACATGGGGGCCCGTGTTCCTGCTATAATAACCAGCCCGGGGAGTGAGGGCTGCTTCAAGGTCCACTGTAAATTAGTTTAGTGCCACATAAATTCAAAAGGCTGCCATCGTATGCTTCCTGTTGCTGTGGTAAAACACTGACCGGAAGTGACTTGGGAAGGAAAGCATTTATTTGGTTTACAGCTTATGACCCATCACAAGCTGTAGAGACGCCGAGGCAGGACCCTGGAGGCAGGAACTGAAGCAGAGGCCACAGAGGAGCACTGCTTCCTGGCTTGCTCTCCATGGCTTGCTCAGCCGTCTTTCTTAAACAGCCCACATCCATGTGACTAGGGCTGGCACAGCCTGCGAGGGATGGGCCCTCCTGCATCAACTAGCAATCAAGAAGATCCCCCACGGACATGCCACAGGCCAGTCTGGTGTAGGCAACGTCCTCTTCCGTATGCCCCTAGCTCATCCGAGCTGACTTAGAATTAACAGAAGCCATAGTCATCCCTTGCCTCTACTCCAGACCTGCACAGAGTTGGCACAAGCTCGTCAAAGCTCACACAGCCACACTTCACGCCTAAACCTTTATTAAGCTGTAACGGACAATGAAATTAGGATGTTTTCAGGAAGACGGTGGAGCAGGAGAACGTTAAGTCCGGCGACCCAGGTGTGGGTGGGGTTCATGAACGTTTCTGGTCTGCAGCTGGGATCCGGAACGCAACTGCGGAGGGCATGGCCATGCTGACCACGTGTGCTGTGGAGAACATTCACTTCCCGGCTCCTCAGTCTTCTCCGCTCTGCAGAACGAGTTGGAGACCACCTGCACCTTTGAAAAGCTGCTTCTGCAGAGGGACTTAAAATGCAATGGCCCAGGAGCTCTCCTGGGGAAAGGATAGGAGTCACTTGGATTAAGCAGAACCCACACACCTGGCCCTTGTCCCAACCCTCCTCTCCCACCTTGCACCTCTGTAGCCTGCAAGACACAGGAAATGAGCGGAGCGAATCTTTAGTCTATGCAGCATCCTTTCGGTGGCAGGGTTCCCTGGAGAAGTGCGGAGCCGCAGCCCACCTCACAGGGCCACCCACAGGTACTGGAGCTCGTCCCTCCCAGGTCTCCTTACTGGCTGCCTGCTGCTACCTCTCACTCCTCACCCCTGCACAGGCTCCAGCTCTCCAGCTTGCACAGGCCCTACCTGCCCGTCCAGCTATGCCAGGCATCCTTCCGGAGGAGCCCTTGTATACAGCAGGCCTCAGCAAGCAAGCATCACAAAACCTCTTCCTTTCTGGCCAGTCTTGTTCCATCCTCCGCATTCACACTTCTCCTCAGGGAGAACGCCATCTCTTTCAACTGATCTCCACTGGATCAAGGTCTTCCAGAGCTGCGGGTCCAGGGCCCTTGGCCAACAGCACTGACTGAGCGGGTTGAGGCTGTGCGTAGGAGTGCGATGAGACCAGGACAGAGGCCAAACCCCACTTCAGGGAGATGTGTCTTCTCCATGTCAGGCCTTGGCCATGGCTGGGCTGACTGGTACCCACAGGGCACATGCCTGGATGAGCGCGTGTCTACAGTAAGACACACAGGACTGTGGCTGAGGAATTTGTCTAGCAGTACTTCCGACACGCCGTGCGCACAGGCAGACTTCCCCGCTGCCTCTTGCTATCACCCCTGGTTCTTTGTAGTTCTGTTCTTGCTCATGGATGATCTCACTTCTACTTCCGTTTTATATGTATATACCTCATTTAGGAACCAGAAATTCGAAAACAGATGGGCTTCTCTCTTGCTGGGCCCCCGTTGACCCTGTAACTTTAACTATTGTGGACAATAGAGCCAACATTGACGTACAGCTATCTCTGAGATATGCTGACTCGGAGTCCCTCCAATAAACACCGGGTGATACAGCTGCTCACATGGTCTATTAAACAGTCAACCTTCTAAACAGAGAGCTCTGAGACAGTCAGAGCACCCCAGGGAGCCCCAATAGCGGGTGTCCTGGAAGAGGAAGGAGCAGGTGCACCATGGTGCTCGCAGGGGTTGCAGCTCCATCTCCTAAGTTGCTCTGACCTGCCTTATTGTGGGGTCTTGTTGTGCTTATTTGCACAAGGTGAGCTGAGCCCTTCAACTAATAATCAACTCTGTTTGCATGAGATCAGCACATGGCCCAGAACTGCCTCTTGAAAGCCAAGCTCCAGCAGACAACAAAATCCCAGCTTAGCCACCATCTGCTGAGAAAGGCAGGGCCTGGCTGCTGACCTGAGAGGGGAGCTTTGCCCTCTTCACCTCAGGCAGTGTCCACAGGCAGCAGCATGGAAGGTGGAGGCTGTGGGGGGAGGCGGTGGCAGTGCGGTGGGGGTGGGGGGCACGACTCTGCCTTTCCCGTTTGAAAGTCCCCGGTCAGCTCACTGTGGGCAGGTGCCACTCTCACGCTGCAGCCCGTAGCCTCGGCCCTTCCTCTCCACGTAGACCAGGGTCTCAGGCCACAAGGAGCTGTGCAGGCCTTAGCAACGTCTGACAGACGTGTTTAGATGAAAGCAGAAGAGACATTGGAGAGGGATGGACAGTCTGAAGTCACTTAGGACTCATTTCCTAGACAAAGAGTTTGCACACAATACTTAAAAACTCCTGAAGGCCTTCCTGTGGACTTCGGTGAAGGGCTCATGCCTTCGGGATTACTTACAGGACAGGACAAACACAGCCATGAACAAAATCCACAGCTAAGGTTTCTAGGAAACAATGTTTTGTAATGGGATCTGGGGACCCACAAGCGTCTCTGCCCAAACAGACCAGCGAAATACCATGCTGACTTTAGCCTTACAAGTACTTTGGGGGACTGACCTCTTACATCCTGGAAGAATCCATCTGCTTCCCCTGGCGAGGTTTAAACACACACCTTAATACCAGAGTCCAGGTCCCAGGGTGTGGCTGTCTAAATTCCAGCCACTAAGCTCCACACAGGTGGGGAGGGTGTCCACCTGCCTGCCCAGCAAATGGTCCCAAGGTGTAAATGGTCAGGCGTGGGCAAGTCTACAACTCAGACTGCAGATGACTTACAAGGAGGGAAAACATGGGCGGGCAGAAGGGGATGCGCAGCCACGGAGGTGGAATGAAAGATTAGTAGGGGTGTGTACGGTCCGAAGGATCCTATCCGTGTACAGAGGGTCAAACACAGACGCTCACAATAAAAATAACTTCCTAGTTCCTTTTTCCTGTTCCCCTGATAAAATATTCCGGCAAAAGCAATCTCAGGGAGGAAGGATGTATTTTTAATTACAGTTCAAAGGCAACAACAACAAAAACAAACAAACAAACAGCCCCTGGCCCCATTCTGGGCTCAACTGTGGGGCCGCAGGGGGCTGCACGAGGGCCCGGACCAGTGAGAACAGAGACAAGGCTGTGAGGGCTTCTTAAAATCTCGGGCTCTGACTTAGTCTTACTGCCATAGCTGCTTTCAGACTGTGGTGGGACCATTTGAGCATCTTTATGACTTGCTGGAAATGGAAATAAAAGGACCGTGCTCTGGGTAGAAAGACATAAAAAGGAAGTGGGACTATTTCTCTGAATCTGGTGCCTGATTTCTAAGGGATAAGCTATGCTCTAAAGAATTCAACCCAGGGCTGGGAAGAGGCTCAGTGGTCAGTTGGGCATGCTTGTGGCTTCGGTGAGGACCTGGAGCTTGTTCCCAGCACCACCACTGGCCATTCCAGCTCCTGTGAATCTGGCCTGCTTAGGCTTCCACATGTACATGTACACACACTCACACACACAGACACACACACACACACACACACACACACACACACACATACATATACACATGATTAAAATAAAACACAACTTGAAAACTAGAGAATTCAGAGTTAGAAGGATACTGTCCACCTCAGACCTTCCACCTTACCCCTTGGAGCTTCTTTCTGCATGCTGTCCATACCACAGGAGGGTGCACATTGCCTGTCAATCACACTTGCAAATGGTTTTACTCTCAATGCCTGTTTTCTCTGCGACGTATGAGGGCCATAGGGCAATGGGATTGAGTTCATTTGCACACCTGGATCTTGTGCTCACTAGATCTTCAATAAGCAAGGTAAACATCTCCATGGAAATTGTTTCAAACCCTTTACAAATTACCAGGAAGGCAGCGAGACCCTGTGTCTACTTAGGATACAGTGGGCACTTGCACAGGGGCTACGGGGCCTTGGAATGCAGGACCCAGTGGCTTTAGCTCTCACCAGACAGCCACACTGGGGGCTTTGGTTACTCATCCCTCCCATTATGGAAACAATAGTCATCAACTCCTGGAATCAAGTCTCCTGCAACTTTAGTGGCTTGGGGTCTGGATGTCCATGTAGCAACACCTGCAGGACCAGCGTTAGAACCTGATTAATTCTACCAGGATTAATGAAGTGAAAGACAGCTGAACAGCTGCAGGGTTTGGGGTGGTGACTAGAGAACAATACGACTGTGCGCAGGGCTTGTGTATGCGTGGGTACGAATGCATCTGGTGTAGATCCGTGTGTTTGGACGAGCATGTGTTTATGTTTACAAAAGGATAGGTGAGCCCACCACTGTAGAGAAATCTCCAGACACTTTTGACATTTTTCAGAAAAGCAAGTGGACACTGGTCGTGGGATTTCTTCTTAAATCTCTTCTAGATACTGGGGAGAAGATGGACTTTCCATGCTCCTCCAAGCTGCCTGGGACAGGAGGGTTAAAGAAAGGAGGGAAACAGGGTCCAACTGTCAGCAAGCCCAGAGCCACCACCAGGGTGAGCATCCACTGGGAGACTATTGGAAAGAGACAGGGTGCTTTCCACCAGGCAGGACCCCGCACGCTCCAGCCGGCCACCTCCGGTGTGTGTGGTCCTCCTCAGGCCGACCTTCAGAGCACACACTGACGGGTGGGTGTCCCTGTCAGTAATGTGAACGACAGGGCCAGATGAGAGGGGATACACCACACCACACAAAGCCCAAGAGGACTCTCCCGTGGGCTGTTGAGAGCCCTGAGAATCTTGTAAGGAAAAGACTCATCCGCTCAGTTTCCTGTGAGGCGGCGTTTACTGTGAAGAGCGCTTTCTGCCCTCTCCGTCAACACCTTTGGAAAATGCAGGCCTGATGTGATGACTTAAGGCTACAAGTGTGTTTAAGACAGAATGTGGCCAGTGGGTCTGTCTGGGTCTTCAGTGAATCTGGAATCTTCCTGAAGTCACCCTCTGGAGGGACCATAAGTGCTATCTCCAGCTGAGCTGCAGGGGAAGATAGTTCCAATAGACTCCAGGAGTCCTTGACCATGCAGACTTGTCCCATAACCACAGCTGCCCTGTCATGGCTCCCTGTCTCCCTGACACTGCATTGTGAGCAGGCACTGTGCAGGCTGTGGAGGAGCGGTACTTAAGCTGAGACCTGGATATTGGCCTGGCTCCCTGGTGCTGCCACAGAGACCGCTCTCACACTGCGCCCTGGTCAGCAATGCAGCTCCCACAGAGAAGATATGGACAGCCTCTGACAAGGTCGCTGTGATGTAGGGTGGCCATCTCCCCTTTCAGTTGAGGTGTCAGGACAGGGGGCATCTGGCAGAGGAGAGCTGGTTCACTTGAATCGCTGAACTCCCAGTGCATCAGCTCTGGCTCTCAGGGCAAGGTCACAGAACTTTCGGCAGGTAGGAGACACGTCTCCTCAATGGCATCTTAGCTGCTGCACAGAGAGCTCCCCCGGTGAGCAGAAGTGGTTGGTCAGAACAGAAAGGGGAAGAGCTCATGGGGAGGGGCATCCTTTCTGTGTGCACATGGCCTGGAAGGGGCTCTGCAACAAGGGTCATGCAGGAAAGGCAAGTTCAGTCAGCTCAATGTGCTCACCCGCCTGATGAGCTGAGGTACAAAAGAAACATCCTTGAGCTTTGTTGAGGGTTTGACCAATGTGGAGGAGGTGGAGGGACAGGGCTGGAACAGAAACCGGGGCAGCACCTTCCCAGGGGCTCTTCATACAGGTGCTCCACAATCGAGTGAGTCCAAGCTCTCTACATACAGCCACACATGTACACAGGCTATATACAAAAACGCACGTGCACATACGTACACATGCAAGCACATATACATGCACATATGTACACAGTCCACACACATGTCCACACATAAACACATACACCTACACAGACCACACACACATATATACACACAGACATACACGATTCACACTTGTACACAGACCACATATACACATGTAAAAGACCACACATGACATACATGTGTACAAAGATAATACACATATACACACATAAACACATACACCTACACAGCCCACACACAGGCATACACACACACGTTTATAAACATCCATACACTCACATATACAACATGTGTGCATACATATGTACATGAATACGCACACACACACACACAGCAAAGATATTCTGGGGCCAGGTCCTCTCTGACCAGCTATAAGACTTTAGGCAGGTGATAAAATTCGCAGCTTCTTTTCCAGAAAGCGCAGAGCTGTGGCCCTCGAGAGGTCTTCTGTGAGGCCAAAGACGCTACACAGACAATAAGGCCTGGCGTCCAGTCACACGTGCTTCATGACTGCTGTTATTGTTGCTACTGTAGTATCGCTAAATATACATGAATTAGTGTGTGTATGCATGTGTGTGCATGTGTGTGCATGTGCATGGGTGTGTTCAGCTGCACCCATCTGTCCTGTGTGTATGCATGTGTGTGCATGTATGCATGTGTGTTCAGCTGCACCCATATGTCCTGTGTGTATGCATGTGTGTGCATGTATGCATGTGTGTTCAGCTGCACTCATCTGTCCTGTGTGTGTATGCATGTGTGTGCATGTATGCATATGTGTTCAGCTGCACCCATCTATCCTGCATGTGTGCATGTGTGTGCATGTATGCATGTGTGTTCAGCTGCATCCATCTGTCCTGCATGTGTGCATGTGTGTGCATGTATATGCATGCGTGTTCAGCTGCATCCATCTGTCCTGCATGTGTGCATGTGTGTGCGTGTATACGCATGCGTGTTCAGCTGTACCCATCTGTCCTACATGTGTGCATGTGTGTGCATGTATACACATGCGTGTTCAGCTGCACCCATCTGTCCTGCGTGTGTGCATGTGTGTGCGTGTATATGCATGCGTGTTCAGCTGTACCCATCTGTCCTGCGTGTGTGCATGTGTGTGCGTATATATGCATGCGTGTTCAGCTGTACCCATCTGTCCTGCGTGTGTGCATGTGTGTGCGTATATATGCATGCGTGTTCAGCTCTACCCATCTGTCCTGCGTGTGTGCATGTGTGTGCGTATATATGCATGTGTGTTCAGATGCACCCATCCATCCTCATCTATGTTGCTCAGACTTTTCTTTGCTGTGATAACATATATAACAAAAAATCTCGAGAACCATTTATTTTGGCTCCTGGTCTCAGAGCTTTTAACCTGTGCCGATTTCTTGACTCTGGCCCCACAGTCACGTAGAGCATCATGACGCTAGGAGAACATGGAGAAGAAGGTTGCCCACTTCATGCCAGACAGGACACAGAGAGGACGGAACCGGAGACCAGGGAAGGCCCATTGCCAGTTACCTTCTTCTTCCAGCAAAAGGCACTTCCTGAAGGTCCCACCAGCCCACGAAACACCACTTGTGGGAGACATTTCACCCTCAAATTTACTACACAAGCACAGTGCTGTATTCCCTCCAGTCCTCCCTCCCACATCTCCCCAAGTCTGTCTCGGCCATTGTAATAATTATGCCAAGTTGAAAGGTTGGAATATCGTTTAGTACCTTCTTCCCAAGGACACTACATGTGCCAGGGAGCCCTTCATCAACAGAGTCAGGGAGAATCAGCATAGCTGAGGCCAACTGGCTTCTGAACTTGGCTTCTCCACCTGGCCTGAGGAGGCCGAGCTACTGTAGGTCAGAAGGGAACGCAATGGCGACCATCCCAGGGCTGCAGAGCGATGCACAGATTCATCTTAATTAAGCCAAATTCAGTTTTGATCAGGGCAGCACTTCTTATTTGGAAATGGAGCATATTTCTGAAATCACCAAGCGCAGGCTGCACCCAGAAAGGGCTCAGCAAAGCATTGACCCTTCCATTGCCCAGTGCAATTAATAATTGCGAGAATTGCGAGAATCCAGGAAATTGGCTACCACAGTAGTGTCTCACCACAGTGGAGCATGCCAAGGGTTTAATTATTGGAAAGCCATGCGACCTGACTGGAACAAAAGGTGCCATGCTCACTCCTGATCTTAGAAGCAACACAAGACAATTAACCCCTGTGTGGCGAGCTCCCTGCAAAGGGACCTCTCACAGTGGCACAGTGCTCGCTTTGTTCCTGACTGGAGGGCTAATATCCCACCAAGTGAGGGTTAAGGATGGCTTTGCCCACCGTGCTGCGCAGCTCTGCTCTCCTCCCATCAGACTCAGGGCTGACTTCCATTCCTTGCCCCGGAAAAGATCGCTTTCCAGGGGCCAGGGGATAGGTTTGTCCAGCTAGATCTTCAATGCTGCCACCTTGAGAAGCAGACAGCCATGTTGTATGCTTCCACTCTCCAGAAGACCTGAGACTCAGCATTGGGCACTCACTTCCCAAACCCTCATACTCAGCTACACTGGCAGATGCCCACTGACGTCACCTCGAGGGCGTTGGCTCGTGAATTATGAAGGCTCTTTCCTCAGAGAGCTCAGAGAGTAGGGGGGTGAAGCCCAGCTCACCGCATGCAATCATGTCCAGGCAGGTGAACCTGAAGGTGCGGGTGCGGTGAGCGTCGCAGGTTGGTGGAAACAGGCTTGCTTTCAGCCCTGTCTACTTCTCACAGGTTTGTTTGCGCAGGGGGAGGCTCCAGCAAGGGGGCGCCTGTATGTGCGCCGAGGCAGGGGCCCTGCAAATGCACTAGGGAGCGAGTGTGGCTGCAACCCATCGCTTCCTCTTTGCAGGAGCATCCTTCACTAACCAAGTTACGGCACTCAGCTGCTCTGTGACACAGAATTCCACCCAGCCAGAAATGGAAAGGAATGGGTGTCCCCTTCGTGGGGAGGTGAGGAGCAGGTGGCACCCAGTCTTCTGTGTTCCACCTGCAGCAGGCAAGTGTTGCCACCACCTGCTTCCTGTCACCCTGCATTTGGGAAGCAAACTTGAGCTTTCCACGCTAAGAGCATTAGGGAGAGACTCCAGGTGTCAATCACTGCTCCAGAGTCATCTCCTTTGTTACCTGAGCCAGCCAGACACAGCTGTGTCCATGCTCCACATCTGCCCTGGCAGAGCTGGCCCCCAACCAAAGCAGAGCCAGTGTTGCATGGAGATGCTTTGTGGATAGTGCTCAGGAACTCAGTGGGACCCAAACACCAGAGGGGAAGCAGGAGAGTGGACCACAACCACCACAGTGGGCAAGGTTTCCTCCTGCACTGGCTTCGGCCTTCCTTAGGCTTCAGCCTGCATCTGGTGTGATGTTTTCCATACAGTGTGTCCAAAGCAGGAAGCTGGTTTCTTGTGCCATGGATCCCTGACACATGACAGGAAGTGAGCAGAGGTTGTGTTTCTAAGGGCTGATGAAAGAGAGGTCACCTCAGCAATAGCGGGCCTAGTAGTGGTGATGGTGGGTGTGGTGGGGGCAATGGGGCTATGGACGGTGGTGGTGAAGGAGGGATGGAAAGAGAGCTAGAGAGAGAGAGAGAGACTTGATAGTGCAAGAGGCTGTAGTAGTAGATGTATCCACACTTACTGTGGCTCAGCAAGGAAGACACAGAGGCAAAGGGAACCACCATTACGGCAAGTGTCGTACTCAACAGTGGAACCCCGAGCATCTGAACTCAGGTGTTTTTATCGATACAGAACTCCTCAGGTGTTCTACTGATAGCACGTGCTGATCATGAGCAATCAAACATCCCCCACGTAAATCCAACACCCACAGACAACACAAAACGCCAAGACCCAGGCAGTCCTTTTCCAAGAGTTCACAAAACATTTTATATGTAACTAAAAACAAACGTCCACAACAAGAGGCAGTGTTTACATTTTCAGTGTGTCCCTTAACTTAATGGAACAGTGTTGGGAGGCAGGACCCTCAGTATTGATTAGGTCCTGAAGGTGCTGGAGTGGACACCCAATAGAGGAGAAGATCCTTCTCCACTGTGCCTCTGTCTCCTTCCATGTCGCAATGCAGGGACAATGCCTCCCATGTAGGTCTCAGCGCCAAGAAGTATTGAGACTGCAAGGAGAACCACCACGGCTGGTTGGTGCAGTACTAAAGAGCATCCTCCCAGCTGAGCTAGATCCCCTGCACCCCTCTCTGCTCCGGTATTCTGTTACAGCAGCACAGAGTGGACCGAGGACACTGAGCGAGAAGGGAACCAGAGGCATCCACGTGTCTTCTGTGTTGGGTGGGTCGGCTGCTGCTCCTTCGTGAATCCCAGCGGGTGGGAAAAGAGATGACTCTCCAAGTCTGTCCAGACATTCAGGGAAAGAGGTCAAGGTCAGGTGATAGACACATCCCAGGTTCCCCTTCACAGAACCTAAGGAACGGCCGCTGCCCAGAGAAACAGCAGTGGTCACGACACAGAAATCACCCCCTGCATCCTTTCTCATAACCGCCTCACCCTCCCGTTCACGTTCCCAGCTTCTCTTCCAGGCTCCAAACTGGGATTCTGGAGTCAGTGCAAATGCCAGCTGCCTCCTGATTGATCTGAACCAGTGACTCCTGCACACAACTGCAGGTGCTTGCACACACACACACACACACACACACACCTGCAGGTGCGTGTACACACACACACACACACACTCACACACACACATACACACACACCTGCAGGTGCGTGTACACACACACACACACACACACACACACACACACACCCCTGCAGGTGCCCCAAGGCCTGGTCCAGCGGCCTCTGCAAGCCCCTGTTGTAGATACTTCCCTGTTGCTGTTATAAATCCTGACCAAAAGCAAACTAGTTGAAGAAAAGATTTATTTCACCTTGCAACTCCTGGGTCACAGCTCAAACCTGGAGGTCACTGGAGATACAGGGCCTGATGCAGAGGCCATGGTGGAGGGCTGGCTTGCTCCTCATGGCTTGCTCAGCCTGCTTTCTTACAGAACCCAGGACCACCTGCCCAGGGTGCACACCCCCGCAGTAGGGCTGAGCCTTTCCCCATCAACAATCAAGAAAATGCCTCTACAGGCTGGCCCACAGGCAATATGATGAAGGCAATTTATCAGTTGAGCTGCCCCATCCCCAGATAACTCCAGCATGTGCCAAGTTAACAAAAAAGTCTGGTACTGTCCAGACACAAGGTAATGCCAGCCCAGTGCTGGGTCCGGGCTTCATGCAAATATGAAGAGATGGGTAATGTCTAATGGCCCGTTGCAAGGTGCTGCCATTGAAAAGACAGAAGGCCTCAGGAGGCATGCCGCTGAAAACGACCAGATGGCTTCCTGCATGCTGCCTGTGTCATGGGAAACAATGGAAGATTCTGGAACCCCCTCCTTCAATTAAGCAAGTGGACCTGTGCAAATGTGGGTAGGTTTAGAAGGTGCTGGTCCCTCCCACAGAGAGCTGCTGTTTGGAATGCTGGTGTGTGCCTGAACTTGACTTTAAAGCTGAGTACCCTGCCAAGGCCCTATCCTCACTCTTCAGAGGACAGGAGCCAGGCATGGCTTCGAACTGGAGAGCGAAGCTACATTAACCCTTTAAAGCAAGCCCTGGCCTCTCAGATGTGGTCACCTGATAACTAGTCTGTAAATGCATCTCCCTGGGAAGACCCCAGATGGAGGGCGCAGAGCTCTCCCAGGCCGAGAGGGAGGGGCTTTTCCTGAGTGGCTGAAACAGATGAAGTGTCCCCACCTTCCCTAGGGCTGGTGTGCAGATGGACTCGGAGAAACCCCTGCGACGAGGTGATTTTCCCGAGCCACACCATTAGCAGAGATATTTCCCTAAGTTTTATCTTTAGCTTAGTTATTCTGTGACCACCAAGGGCTCCTTAAGCACTCCCATGAGATGGATTTTGTCTCAGATCTGGATTTTATGCCTCATTATCTCACAGCATTGTGACTTTTAGGTGATCATTTCTCACTTATTATTTTAGTGGGGGCACTGGGAATCGTTGAGCTGTTTCCTTCCTGGCAGACCCAGAGCCGAGGTCCCCTCCGTGAAGCCAGCCTGTTTCCACTGCGTTGTCAAACATAGGTGGAAATTAAAAATTCTGAATGTACTTTACATAATTAGTGTTTTAAACTCGTGTGATTTAAGCACATTTTAAAGGCTGATTTGCCATGATTCCCACCATAAATCTCTGCTGTAACATATACATCAACGCTCTCCAAGAATGTGAATTACTAAGTGCTGATGAATAATTTTGAATAATGTGGCGGCTTTCACCACTGAGCAGAGAATTAAGATTGTGGTGTTGCTCCATTTAGAACCGATCAGTTTGCCACAGTGAGCGAGGTAGCTGTTTGACCTCCTAAAATCAGCAGTGCTGCCACAGGGCAGGAGAGGAGGGCTCCATGGAAGGAAGGTGGTAGAACGTCTGCCTCCTAAGCACGAGGAATTGAGTTTGATCCCCCATACACACATAAAAGTTGGGCATGTGGTTCATGTCTGTAATTCTAGCTCTTTGGAGGGGAAGGCGGTGGTCCCCTGGGTTTGCCTAGCCAAATCAATGAGCTAGTGTTCAGTGTCTCAAAATATACAGTAAAGAGAGGCGGAGGAAGACACCGGACCTGGATTACTGGCCTCCATATACACATGAACACAAATGTTCCAGACAGGCATGTGCGCACGCTCGTACACACACACACACACACACACACACACACCCCACAAACATGCCACACAACACACACCACACACACAAACACACACACACATACACACACACACACACACACACACACACATACACACACACACCACATACACATACACATACACATACATACACACCACACACACATGACATGCCACACACACACATACACACAACATGCCACACACAACACACACCCACACACAAACACACCACACACCACACACCCCACAAACACACCACACACACACACACACAGACATACACACACACACAAACATGCACACACAACACACACCACACACACATACACACACACACACACAACACACACACCATATACACACACACATACATACACACACACACACCACACAACACATGCCACACAACACACACCACACACACACACACATACATACATACACACACATACACACACACACAGACATACAACACACACACAAACATGCCACACAACACACACACACACACACACACACACACACCATATACACTACACACCACACACACACACACCCACAAACACCACACACACACCACACAGAAAGAGCTTTTTTTTCTTCCAGTTACCAGGCATGACCAGTTCCTTGGGGGCTTCATACGAAAGAATGAGCAGTTTAGGGTGCAGTGTGCCAGGGCTGCCTTGGGCGGGGGCCACAATGACCTGATCTGATGTGCCAGAAGAGGAGAACACCAAGAGCCTGCAGGGCCTGGCACAGTACTGTGTTTCTTAAACTTTTTTTCAGAATCTGAGAATCTCCATGCAGAAGCTGAAAGTCTAAGGGAGACTGACACTGGCTGGACACGCCTCATCCTCCTGGAATGGCTGCACATGTTAGTTCTCACGCCATCACCAGCCTCCCTGTAGCTAAGCCTTCCTAGGCATGCACTGTGCCCTCAGTGCCTGCCCTGGGCCCCTCCTTTATCACCAAGTGGTAAAGATTATGTTCCTCAGTGGACCAATGAGCAGAAGGAAACTCAGATACCTCAGGAAGTTTCCCCAGAGTCCCACACTTGATAAATCAAGGGTTCAATTTCACCCTTGACTCCCTGGGACTCAAGGTCAAAGCTTCTGAAAACCAAGTTGACATCGACGCCAGCAAGAGCAAGGGCCACTTTCTGAAAGTTCAGTCCTGAATGCTTGACAGACCTCAGTTTTAACCTTTGCAAAACCTGTACAGAGTGGGCACCCGCATCAGACTGCAAATGAGGGCGCTGAGAGATGCCAAGAAGAAAGATCTGCCCAAGGTCACACACCTGCTAATCAGCAAGGTCAAGAGGAGACGGCATCTGGTTGACTCTGAGCACAGAATGCGTCTCAATTCACCCCTCCAATGAGCACTCGAAATCTGTCCTCCCTCAGCAGAATCACGGCTTAGACTGACAGCGGGGCCGCCTTCCTCTCCCACTCTGCTGTCTGCTCCCCACTTCCCCTGGTCTGGGTACCCGTGACTTGTACTGGCCTTGCTAATCTATGGAGGACTCAGCCACCATATGGTGGCTGATTGACATATTGAAGACTTCGCCCCCAGGTCACCTTGTACTTCAGCCTCCTGCACTGTCTGGGTCATGGTGTTGCTCTCTTCTTCTCCCAGGCTGGCTTCTAGGGATCATCACCAGTCCCCTAGATGCAAACATCACTGCTCCAGGTCCCTCCTGTGCCTTGGCCTCACCTCCCACAGTGGCTCCATCCAGGCTCCAGGGTCTTCCTACTCAGATGCCTGTACTCACCCTCACAGTGCAGACTCAGAGCCTCCCGCGCCAGACTCTCCTCTGGATGCTAGGGACACATAAGAGAAGAGGAAGCACAACTTCCCACAAATGAACACACGCTTCGCTCTGAGAATAAAGACAATCAGCGACAGGAATGACTTCGTTATGTGATCAGAGACGAGGAGCATGGGAAATTGGCTGAGAATGTGGGAGGCAGGAGGGAGCATGCTGACCCAAAGTCAGATGGGGTCTGGATGGTTACAACTCTGTGAGACCTGGTGAGAGTCTACAGGGAAGGTGTGCCGGCCAGGGGGGCGTGGCCTGATGGAAGGGGGAAGATCCCAGAGAGAGGAAAAGGGTAGGCAGGGGTCTGGTGGTCCCCAGGGCTTCATGGTTGTCCTGATTTGTTTCTTGTTGCTGTATTTAAAAAGCCATGAACAAGAAGGAACGAGGGAAGAAAGTTTATTTGGCTTTCAGTTCCATTTTGTATCCATCAAGGAGGAATATCAGGGCAGGAACCTGGAGGCAGGAACCTGAAGACAGGAACTGGTGCAGAGGCCATGGAGGGGGGTACTTTTTCTGGCTTGCTCCTTATGGCTTGCTCAGCCTACTTTATTATGGAAGCCAGATCCATTATGGAAGCCAGATCCACCAGCCCAGAGGTGGGACCACCACAGTGGCCTTAACCCTCTCACATCAATCATTAATTGAGAAAATGCCCCTCAAATAATCCCACAGCCAATATAGTGGAGGCAGTTCCTCAATCCAGAGGACTTGTGTCAAGTTGCCAAAAGCCTAGCTAGCACAAGGGTCCACTATGGGAGATCTTGGCTTCTGGGCTCACAGGGGCCACAGGTGGATTGACATGATCACCCTCCTGTTCCGGAAGGGGGCCACACAGCTCTGTAGATGCACTATAGAGGAGACAGAGTAGAAGCCGGCAGCTTGTCAGGAGCATTCCAAGGTGGCCAAGTCTGAGAGGGTGCAGGAGCCCAGGCTAGAGAGCTGCACTTAAACTGTGGTGCATTCTGGTTAGCCACAGACTCTGGACAGGCCACGCCCCACTGACCATCAGTGTGGCAGCTGTGTGGCCACTGCAGTCTCAGAACACCTCTGCCTGGATTCCGACCTTCCCTGGCCTGTGGTGTCGTTGGCCCACACAGCCCAACTCTCTGGGTTACTCAGCTGCTCTCACGCATACGTTCCCGTGGAGATCTTAGTTTTCCACACATTCAAGACTAGTTCTAATTTCTTAAAGATTTTTTGGTGTATATGTCTGTGTGTCTGAGCCTATGTGAGGACGTACATATGTGGGCAGGTGCTGCAGAGACCAGAAGTCTGAGTCCCTGGAGCCAGGCTTACAACGGTCGTGAGGCAGACTCAGTCTCTGGGAACCCAGTTTGGGTCCTCTGAAAGGGCAGCAGAGCTCTTCACCATGTGTACAGCTCCCACTCTAAAGTTCATGTATGCCTGCTTCCATGGCAGAGTGTAGGCACAGGTCACGAATCTAGAAATAGGCCCAGAGACAGGGGAAAGGAGGCTTTAGGGAGAGAGTTGTGCAGAGGGCAGTAAGGAATACGCATTTACATGGAGAGATAAATACTGGGGGTGCTCGAGGGGTGGTGAGGATCATCCCAAACTGAGTACGTATGGAGTACCATAAGGATCCCTCGATTCTATATGCTAATTTAGAACACTCTTAGAACAACAGATGCTCTTTCCTCCGTGGACAGAGAAATGCAGGCTGTGTGGGATGCGCTGCATAGGAAGGTGGAGAGGCACAAGGAATGTTGAATAGAAGGGGAAGGCGGGCATTCCCACAGCCTCCTGAACTCCTGGGCTGATGTATCATTAAGTGGAGAGGAGACCCATGTGCTGCTTTGTCTCGCAAGACGCGCACTGAGACCGGCTCATCTTGTGTCACGTGTCACACGGTGCAGAGCACAAGGGGGCGGGCACAGTGGGAGGCAGGTGTTCCCACAGCCAGGCTTCTCATGGAGGAGGCGGGAAGATTTCTGTGAGGTTAAACGTGAAACTAAAGTAGCTAAGATAATAATAAGAATAAATAATACCCCCTGATATTTGACCAGAGCAGGCATGAAGAGATTCTGACTTTACCCTTAACAGGTAAAAGCTAATTTCCAGGGGTTCTTTCATCAGGGTTTGGTCTGCACAGCCCACTGTCAGGCCCAGTGCATTCTGTATCCTTGAAATCCCACCTGCTCATGTGTCCTCATACTCCATAACATGACTACAGCCCGACCTCATGTTCTTCTCACAAGCCGTCATGTGTGAGCATCTCTATACTCTGGAGCCCTTTTAAAAGATGTATTTATGTTATGTGTGTGTCTGCAAGATACCTTATCTGTGCACAATATGTGTGCCTGATACCCATGGAGGTTCAGAGGAGGGCATCAGTTCCCCTGGAGCTGGAGTTGTGGAGCTGTGAGCCTCCGTGCCGGTGCCGGAAACTGGACCCAGGTCCTCCGCAAGAGCAACATGTGCTCAGAAGCATTGAGCCATCTCTTCTGCTCCTGTTCTGTATTCTTGACATATTCTACATTCTACTTTGTATAATCTTTATAATATTATTAACTAGTGGTTAATAACCTTGACCACTGGGAATAGGAGCTGGAGAAACAGCTCAGTTGGCAAAATGCTTACCTTGAAAGTATGAGGACCTGAGTTCAATCCCCAGAACCCATGATGGAGAAGGAGAAGGAGGAGGAGGAGGAGGAGAAGGGGGAGGAGGAGAAGGGGGAGGAGGAGCATATGCACATATACACACAAAGTATTTGCTAAAATAAGAAATCATGTGCAACTTTATACTCTCCACTAATATGTCAGAATACAAGTTTAAATTACTTAGCCAAAAAAAGTTACTGATAACCCACAGTACACACCACTGTGTGTTGGGGCAGACTCCCGGGAGCTCCCTTTCGGTTGCTGCCTTCCTCTCAGTTGTTCTTTACCCCCGAGTGCAATGTCTCTGGACTGAAGCTGGGACAGCTGCTCCTGGTACATCCTGCTGGCCTCATGCCAGGCTGGAGATGGGGCCTGTCGCGGTCTCTTTATGTCAAAGGGCCCATAATGCTTTACGCTGGAACTGAACTTGGCATCCTGGTTACATTTGGCACCTGGGATGAGGCCTCGGGCCAGAACCAATTGACTCCACTAATTTGTGCCAAAGAGGGATGCAGGACATTCGAGTGGTCATTTCAGATCGTGGTGCGGTGAATGCAGATGGGAGGGCCGGAGCCCAGTGTCCTGAGGTTGCTGGGCCTGTCATGCTCGGCTAACTGGAAAACAACTGAGTTTCAAACCCAACCAGACCTGGCAACTACTCTACTGCCAGCCCCCTGAATAAACAAACATCAATATGGCTTTAGGACTGTTTTCTTTGTGAGCCGAGATGGGAATGTATGCAGAGGAAGGAGAACGTGAGCTGGGGGAGGGGTACGTCACTTCAGGAATCACCGGAGGATGTATTGTTTCAATATGGAATGCTTTCTGCCTCGGGAGGCGGCTGCTCCACCTCATAGCACTCCAGTATTTAATCAGAAATTAAGCTCTCTAAAACGCTGCCTGGCTCTTCTGGAAGGGTGATTTACAGTATGTTTAGAGATGCAGAATTTAAGAAAAAAATCATTTTTATAATGTTTGGCTGGTCTCAGGAGCCTTTATTGGGGTCTAATTGATTGTGTCACACACTCAATAGATCCCTGGACATGTTGCCTGCCTCCAAGAGACTTGGGGAAGAATGGAGGGCTTTGTAGCTGGTTATAAGCAACAGCCCTCTCCAGACGGCAGAGCAGAGCTCAGGGTCTCCACACAGCATGCTCTGGTTCTGCTACACAGCTTTCAGGCCCATTTTACAGAAATCCGTGGAGAAGGACTCCACAAAGGCCAGCCAAGTCCTGGGACAATATGACCAGTACTGCCCCAAAGCTATCTAAGCCTAGCCAGTCCACACTCATCCCAGAAGCCCAGTCCACCTTTGATGGACCCTCTGTGCATCCTTTGTCTTTACGGAACAGTCTAGAATAAATATGGATTCCATTTGACCCCGAAGGCCAGTAAGGGGCATCCCCATAGTGAACAGTTCCCCAGGATACTCACAGACTCATTCACTAAACCAAATCGGTCCCCTCCAAGATCAGATGTGTCAACCGAAATGGTGAACAGACCCCAGCCTCACACCTGGATCTCCCTGACCCTCGTCCTCAACTCCCATGATTTATCGCTTTACCACAGATCCCTCAACTCAGACAGAAAGCAAGCAATCATCTCATGTCCTTCTCAATGTGCTGCCCACCCCCCCATGTCTGCAAGTCACCTCTCCTCTCCACTGTCTCAGGCTAGTTCAAGCCACACCCCTGCAGGCTCTGAGTGGAGAGTGTGCTGGGATGTGGGCCTCCTCTGCCCCATGCCTGCCTTTGCCATCTCCTCGTGTCCACCGGGCCCCTTTGAGATACATAGCAGACATGCTGGGCAGAATCCCAGGAAAGACGGCTGGCCCTTCTGCCCGGAGCCCGTTGAAAGGGGAACTGGAGGTGAGACAGGATGAAAACCACCTGTCAGCTGACCTAAGAGCCAAGGACCTCTGGGGTTACCCAAGCGCATCCCTGTACACAGGACCAAACAGCAGAGTGGGAGAACTCCACTCAGCACAGCTGACTCCAGAGGAGGACCACAGACCAAGCAAGGGGTGGCCCGGAGGAGCTGACAGGACAGAAATAGACCCCACTCTGGACCTTCCAGCAGGAACCATCCCTGCTGAACCCTGACTTTATCCTACTTGGCCCAAGGCAGGCTTCCGGACTCCACAGATGTGAAGGAAAACACTTGTTTTGTTTTGAGCTTCCAACTCTGTATAATTTCAGAGGCACAGCAGATAAACTCACTCCCTCTGATAAACATCCCCAGGTCTCTGTCATGGTCATGGGAACCCCTGGTGCTCAGCAGGGCTCTGTGGCCTGTGTGCTGGACCTACTGCCTCAGCTCAGCCCAAACACTTTCCTCTGGACCATCCTGCCCTAGCCACAGGCCACCTGTGACCTGACCAGAGGTTCCAGCCTTGGAGAGCTGGCCCTTGCTACCCCTCAGTCTGAAGCACCTGGCTTCTTCCCCTCTTACTCCAGGCCTCTGGGGAAATATCTCTCAGGTCTCTGTCTGGAAGCCACAGTCCCAAGAACAGACTCATGGGCACATGCCAGCCTGGTAAGTCGAGTTCTGGGGACCTGCTGGGTGACGCTGGGGCCCACTTGCGTCCAGGGGGCACCGTGATGCTCTTTCTCTTACAACCCTGACCCAGGGCCTTATGTTGCTCAGGCTCCTCCTAACTGGGTTTCTCCCCCTGTCCAGGGGCATCCTGGTGACACACGAGGGTAGAGTCTTCATCTACCCGGTCTCTGCTTGGTCTCTGGTGCACAGAACAAGGCCATGTTCGGAGTTTAGTAAATATTTGTGGAAGGGATTACTGTATTTTTTCTTTTAACGTCAGTGGAGAAGGTGACCTGCGGTGAATGAAAAGATCAAAGCAGCATGTTCCGTCCTTGAGAGCTTACACCGTAGGAGAAAGGCCATTTTCATCTAGTGGGGTCCACGCTGTGACAGAAGAGCTGCAGAGGCTTCGGTGAGGACCCCAATCCTGGTGCCACGTGGCTCCTCCATCCCCAGGAGTCCTGTGTGACATCTCCTTATCTGTCCATGAGTCATGTGGCTCTCCCCTGATTTGAAGTGAGGTAAATGAGACTTCTTAAGTCTGTTCAGAAAGTCAACTGAGCCTGGTGCTCAAGCAGAGTCTTGTCCTTACGGGGCCCAGGAAGACAGATGATGGTTTGTGCCCTTGAGAAGGCAGAGAGGGTTGACAGGTGACCAGGATCGGTTCCTGTCTGTTTCTGCAACCTAGACAGAATGAGGAAAGGCAGCCAGCCAGCAGTGAACACGTGGGGAGTGTGGTTAGGAGGCTGGAGGTGGCCAGGGATGCCTGAGAGTCCTAGCCACTAGATGGCGAGTTCCCATTCTAGCTGAGGTCATTATCCCAGACCCAGGGGTACTCTCCAGGGACTTCCCCACAGTCTCACAAAGGGCTTTGTGGCCTGATGGTTCAGAGGACACTGCAGGTCCCAGATGCAGACACAGATGCCAGCAACAATCTGGGCCTAAGTTAGCACAGTTCATCTGCTGTTTTTAACAGTAATGTCTGGGACAGCTTCTAAAAACTGATGTATTTATCTTTTATTTTATGTGTATGAGTGTTTTGCCTGCATATGTGTAAGTATACTATCCTCACACACTGTCTGTGGGAGCCAGGAGAGGGTGTAAGATATCTAGGGACTGGAGTCAGCAGGCAGCTGTGATCCATTGTGAGATTGCTGGGGACTGAGCCCTGGGCCTCTGAAAAAGCAGCCAGAGCTCTTAACCGCTGAGCCATGTCCGAGGTGTCTTTCAAGAGACATATGTCTTTCTTGTTAGATTTGGCTTTATCAGTTGTGTTCATTGATTTCATCTGTGATGAAGCTGGATCCAGGACTTCTTGCCATCCCCCTTTCTCTACCTGTCTTGTCTCAGGACTGGACCATTCTCAGGGGATGGGGAGCCAACCATCCCCCCACAGCCAGCAGGATTATGCCTCTTCTATCTCAGCCAGCAGGATTAACAGCAGCCCTGGGAAGAGCCAGCCTCTACTGAAATTCCCTCCCCTGTGCTCTGCAAACAGGGACTGTGTAGGTTTGAATTACACTGTAAACTGTGGAGCAGGGGCATGCCTGTTCCAAGAACATAGACTGGGTTTTCTAGGCTTTTCTTAAACTAGGGAGTGACTAGCAATGGACTTTTCATGTGTGTCATCCAAGAGTCCTAGGGACTTGTGCGACATGATGATATATATGTCTCTCTTCGGTGATTCTCCAATAAAATACTATGCGCGCCTCTTTCGTAAAGTTCTAAAAACAATGCCAAAAATGATGCCATAAATTCATTTCTCTCAAACGGAGTATGCATTAGTAGAGCCCCCGGGGGTAGAATGTCCATGGAGACATGAACACTAACAAGCTGGTACAGTCTAACCATAGACATGGACATTTACACACAAACGACAGGGAACATTTGGCATTGTCTCAAAGGACACTCAACCCTGTGGCACTTCCCCCTTTATCAAAAATGCTCGGAGGATGATGATGTAAACTGTTTATGAAAGGTAGTAGAACAGAAAAATAACTTTGCATACAGGCCATCCCAGCATGCACTGGTAAGTCTTACTTACTGGTAAGTCACAGTGGCTGTGTTCATTTTATCTGAGTATTACTCCATGTGGAAGAATGAATGTACTCTCTATGCTGGCTAGATTTTATATCAATATGACACAAGCTAGCATCAGCTGAGAAGAGAAAGCCTTGATTAAGAAAATGTCTCCGTAAGTCAGGGTATGTGCAAGCTTGTAGTGCATCTTCTTAATTAGTGATTAATGAGGAAGGGGCCAGCCATCGTGGGCAGGTGGTCCTGGGTTCCATAAGAAAACAGGCTGAGCAAGCTATGAGAGCGAGCCAGTAGGCAGCAATCTCCCACGCCCTCTCCATCAGCCTCTGCCTTCAGGCCACTGCCTCCAGTTCCTGCCTTGACTGCCTTCGATGACAAACTATCATGTGAAAGTAAAAGCAAAACAAATCCTTTCCTCTCCAGGATGCTTTTGGTCACCCTTTTTTTTTTTTTAAACGTAGATATCCTTGCTAAGACAGAAATCGGTATCATGAGTGGGGTTATTGCTATGACGGACCTGACCGTGTTGTGTTACGGGGAGGATTGTGGAAGACTTTGGAACTTTGCGCTGGAAAAGCCATTGAGTCTTCAAATCTCGGTGAGCTGTTGTGAGAACCTGGAAGGTGAGGGGATAACACTGAGATCTGTGCAGATGGTGGAGGCCTGGCTCGTGACGTTCAGAGGGAGGCAAAGAATCTGTCAGAGCCGTTTGATCTTATGAATTAAGAATCTGTGGTTCTGGTCAGCTGTGGCTGAGGAATCAGCCATGATTAACGAGAGACCAGAACCCAGAACCAGTGAAATAAAGCTATTGCTCTCCCAGGCCAAGTGATGCTGCTTTTCTGGAGCTGAGACATTAGTGGTTACTAAGAAGAGGTCAGCATTATTGGGGTGAAATCTGCAAAGCGTTTCCTCACACACAGCACACAGAAGCTGTGTTCCAGAGGCAGCCAAGGCTCTACCTTTCTCTGTGAGAAAAACTTGGTCATTTCTGAGAGTCACCCAGCTGGAACTGGTTCTTGAAGGCTTATAGAGAAGGAAACGATCATGGGAGCAGTTGAGGCTTGGCGCTGTGACAAGCCAGAATAGGATGCTGGTAAAATTACAGCTTCAGTAGCAACTGAATTCCCAGGATTGAAAAGGTCATGGAGAGAGAAGTTGAGGCATGGTATCATAAAGAGAGCCCAGGAGAGACTATGGGTGAAAGTACAGCCTGCTTGCATCAGGAGACGCCAGCATTTTGGAGTTGCCAGTACTGTGGGACTGCCACCAAGAACAGCAGCAGCCGTGGAGGGGAGCCAGCCTGAGGCTGGAGGACAAGCCGTGTGTGCTGTGGCAAGTCCTTTGGGGGAAGCTCAGGAGATCACGAATGAATTCTGAAATTCACAGCTTTATAGCTTTACAGTGTTAGACTTCGGTTTTGCTTTGATTTGATTGTGACTTTGACCTGATTCATTCCCTCTTGGAATAAGAGAGTACTTAATTTATTTTTTATTTTACAGGAGCTCACAGTTAGGAGACCTTGAACTTTTAAAGAAGACTTTTGCTATTTAGAGAAATCTTGAATATTTTAAAGAGACTTTGGATTTTTAAAGACTGTGGGACTTTTAAAAGTTAGGGTGCTTTATACTTTGATATTAATATTAATGTGAGCTCTTGTGGTTGGGCAAGAAAGGAAAGGTAATTGTTGAAAGGGGTCAGTTGCACTGACTGTTACTGTTATTGTTGTTGTTGACCAATTGACACAAGCTCGAGTCGTGTGGGAAGAGAAAGCATAAATTGAGAAATGTCCCACCGGGTTGGCCTGTGGGCAAGCTTCAGAGTCGTGTTCTTGATCAGGGATGGATGTGGCCAGGCTCAGCCCGTCTTGTGCTAAGTAGGTTTTGTTGTTGTTTGTTTGTTAACTTGACACAGCGCTAGTCCTCTGGAATGAGGCACTGTCTCCATTAAGTGGACTGTGAGATTGTTTGGGGACATTTTATCTACCAATGATTGCTGTGAGAGCATCCAGCCCACTGTGGGCGGTGCCACCCCTAGGCTGGTGGTCCTGGTCGGTGAAAGAAGGCAGACTGAGCAAGCCATGAGGAATGAGCCAGTAAGTAGCACTCCTCCGCAGCCTCTGCTTCCGCCCTTGCCTCTGGATTCCTGCCCTGACTTCCTTCATGGCGGACTGTGATGTGGAAATGTAAGCAAAATAAACCTTTTCCTCTCCACGTTGCTTTTGTCATGGCGTTTCATGGCAGCGAAGGAAACCCTGACTCACTCTCAACCTCAGGAATGTCTCTTCCTTTGTCCTTGAGGTCCTCACTGCTAAGTTTAACACTTCCTTTGGGCCAGGTTTAATGGACCCGATGGAATAAGCCATTAAGAATGTAGTGCTGCCCTGTGCCTTCCCTGAGAGCCTTCCTCCCTTTAAAATATACAATCACAGAGAGCGGGCTCCTGCGGGAGGAGTTATCCACGGTCGGTGTCTCACGGCAAGTCCAGATGCCTAGGGCGCATGCTTCTCCAGAATCGCCTGGAGACATGTGGGGATTTTTTGCTCATTAAAGAGTCAACGATGTAGCCCTTCAGATGATGGTCTCTGCTACACTGATGGGTTGAGAATTAATAAAATGATTGCATTATTTAACAGACACAGAACCAGCTCAGCCGAGATTAATGCAGTCACTTAGAGAGCCAGAAATGACAAGACTGCGGAGGGCCCTTCCCTGCCAGCCTGAGACACATTCAGCGTGGCTGGAAACTGGAGCTGGGGAAAAGCTGGGGCCCAGCCTTCCGAACCCCTCTGTGTTCTGTCTCCACAGGGCCAGGGATGCACACCAATGCTAGTTTAGAATGCTGCAAGGATCACACCATAAAAGTCAGGAAAAGGAGGTCATGGATTTAAGAGACAGGGCTGGGGGATGGGAGGGGCTAGGGAGGAGAGGAAGGTGGGGGGCGATGTCATTACATTCTCATTTTTAAAAAAGTAAATAAAATGGGAAGAATTCATTAAAATAGGCCTGGGAGGGGCTGAAGAGGAGGCTCAGTAGTTGCAGCACGCCCTGCTCTTATAGAGAGCCTGGGTTTGGTTCCCAGCACCCTGGTCAGGCAATCTACAACCTCCATAGCTCTGGCTCCAGAGTCTATGATGCCCTCTGGGAACACCTACACATATGTGGCACACATTCACATAAGCACACACATGCACATAACTAAAAATAAAAATTAGAAGTCAGCAAGGTGGGCGAGCAGGTAAGACATTTGCCACCAAGCCCGAGGACCTCAGTCTGACAGGCCGGACTCACACAGTGACAGGAAGAAACTAACTCTCATAATTGTCTTCACACGCATGGCACAGCATGTACATGCACACACATACACACACACATGCACTCCCATGTTCTAAATAAATAAATACATAGATGTGAATCCATCAGATAAAGAGATGTAAAATTAAAGAAATCCACATCACAGTTACCTCGTCACTCCTTGGAAAAGTTTGTTTCAGTGTATCCAAGCGTGCAGTTCCCCTAGGTGGAATGACCCACAATTCCCAAGGGAAAAGAATTTGGCAGGAAACGGAAAAGGGGAAATGGCAGAATTCAAAGGAAGTCAAGTTTAGTCAGTGCAAATGTTCAGTTCATGTATCCGGAGCCCTGGGTGCCCGTCAGACTCCAGTCACCAACATGCCGACAACAGACATATCATCTGTACCCATGCCAGCAGGCTCTGTGCCACACAGGACAGGAAGGAGGGACTGAGCTTCAGCACCTGCTCCAGAGTGGGCCAAGATCATAAACAGGTACTGTGCTGCACAGCACCCCTCTCTCTTCTCTTTAGAACCCTGAGTCGGCATTACAATAGACCCCATCATGCTTTGAACTCGCCCCTCTCTCCCATTCCCCCTCTCATCTTCTCCCTCTGGCTCCAGACACTCAATGCCCCCTGACCTCAGGGCCTTTGCACTGGCTGCTGTCTCTTCTGAAGGGTCCATTCCCTTCATCTCTGTGGGGCTGACTCTTTCTCAGCCATTGCCACCTGCTGTTTCTTTATGTGGTACCTTGTTCACAGTCTGAATGGATGGTTTAATGTTTGTGGCGGCTGGGAACAATTCCCCGCTAGTCTTAGCTCCCTGAAGGTGGGGGCGGGGGCTGTCTCCATTTGCTGCTCTTACATAGATTCCCAGAGTTTATACCTGTGCTGGGGTGAGACTGTGCTTTTGTGGCTTGAGGAGAGGGGGACTTAAGTAGCCGTGTGGTTGCGACACGGTACAGCTGAAATGCGTCCGATGCTTTGAAAACTCAAGAGTTCATTCAGAACTGGAGAGACACTGCCCAAGAAAACCCCATTTGTGTCAGATCTTAAATGGCACATGAGTGACCCAAGATCTAGGCCAGGCCTGAGGACTGTCCTAGAAGGTGGAGTAACAAGACTGGTGGTAGGTACTCCCAGCTTCAGCATCAGAGGAGAGTTCTGCCATGCGTCTCCCTGCCCTCCATCACCTCCTGCTGTCTGAGGACCTGAGGCCCTCATAGCCTCATGCAGAGCAAGGTCCCAGGGCCTGGCCCGCTCTGGCCCAAGCTTCCCCAAGCAGCCAAACTCCCATCAGCTCCTGTCTCCATCACTAGGACAGCAGGATGCTTTTCTGTACCTCCTGAGACAATCCCACAGTCCCAGCTCTGTATCCTACTTAGTGGAAGTGGTGGCTACTTTTCCTGTTTGAAAGATTCTTGGCTTCTAGGGTGAGGGACTCCAGTGCCCACCTTGCTCTCAGTGTGCTTCTGAACCCAGTGTGTCGACTTCTGGTTGCATCTTTGGGTAGATGGTCATTTGAGCCACTGGGATACACTTTTCCCTTCCCTCATGGTTCTGGTCTAGCATCGAGTTAATGCAGACCTCGTGGGATGATGTGGTCCCCCCTCATCGGTGGTAGTATTCTCGCACTGCATCCAGCCCTAAGCTCTTCTGTAAAGGAAGCGTGTCAGTCTCCTGACTCGAATCCGTTGTCTGCTGTAGATAGCCACAGACCTCCAGCCTCTCGTGTA
This sequence comes from Cricetomys ansorgei, assembly GCA_026225945.1. NCBI lineage: Eukaryota > Metazoa > Chordata > Mammalia > Rodentia > Nesomyidae > Cricetomys > Cricetomys ansorgei. The sequence goes on along the minus strand of JAMJFZ010001249.1, from coordinate 9,159,877 downwards.
TTGCAGTGTGTTCGTTGTTCCCTGTTTGTTTCTGCCTCTGACTCCCAGTGCTGGGATTAAAGGCGCGTGCCATTGCTGCCCGGCTGCGTTGTGTTCCTATTGCTATGTAATTCACATGACATAGTTGTTTAGAGAGAACGTCTCACTTTTTCACAGGCGTGTGTAACCATCCTCATAGTCGACTCTTCAGAACATTTTTATCCCTCAGGAAGAAACCCCCCAGCCTTTGCTTTTACACCCAGACCCCATCCCCAAGAACAACGGCTGTGGTCTACGCCTCTGTAGACATCAAAGAGTGCATTCTGCAGCGTGAGGTCCCGCGATTGGCTTCTCCAGCCCTGCGTGTCTGAAGCCCTGTCCGTGTTTAAGAACTTTCTTGTTTCCGAAAACACGCCATGGAATGGAGACGCCACGCTGTATTTGTTCGTTTGTTTTGTGGCAGGCACTTGGGCGGCTTTGTGGGTCTGTTTTCCTTTCTCTTGGAAGACACCTAGAATACAGTTGCTGTATAACTCCCCGACCGTCTGGGAAACTTCGAGGCAGTCTGCAAGTGGCCACGCCTTTCTTCCCCCTCTCCTTGATGGCTCCCATTTCTCCAGGCTGTCAGCAACACTCGCTGGAACTGGATTCCTGATTGTGGCCACGTCAGAGGAGGTGAAGGAGGATCTCATGGTGTTTCAATTAGCACTTCCTTGATTGCCAGCGATGTCAAGCACCCTCACGGATCCTTACTGGATGTTTCCCATCCTCTTTGCATTTAGATGCATTGCTTACTTTTAAATTGGGTTGTTTCTGAGGTATTCTTGTACATTCTGGACTTAAGTCCTTTACCTGATGCATTCTTTGCAATTACTTTTCTCCCATTTTGCTTGGCTTTTTCCCTTTCTTGCTATTTTCTTTTGAAGCCCCAAACATTCAGCTTTGCTGAAACAGTGCCATCTTTTAAGAATTGCTTGTTCTTTTGCTGTCATGACCAAATAGCCTTCACTACATCCAAGGCTATAAAAGCTTTCCTCTGGATCTCATTAGACTTTTCCAGTATGGTTTTGGCCCAGTATGAGTTCTGCTTGTGTGTGGTGAGATGATACACTCCAATCTTTGGCTTGGAGATGTCCAGTTGTCTCAGCATCACAGACCAACAAGAATCTCTGGCTAGGGTTTTGAGGGTTATTTTCACTGTTGCCCACTGATCACAGCTACAGGCTTTTTCTGCACACAGATCTTCCTATGTAGCAACTAATCTACCCTATGTCACTGGAATCAGGATTCCTGCTTTACTACAGTGACATTTGAACTCAGGACATGTGGGTACTCTTATTTAGTTTCTTTCTCCAGATTCTTTCAGCTCCTCGGGAGACCATGCACAATTCCACGAGATGGGGTTTTATTGTGTTGCTCAATACTGTTCTTGCACTTCATAGCCCTTGTGGTCCCCTTACAGTGCTAGGGACAAGTAGTCAAAGACATGAGTCTATGGGGTCCATTCTTATTCAAACCACTGTTGGTTCCCAGGTGGTGGAACTGTTTGGGAAGGATTAGCAGGTGTGGCCTTGTTGCAGGAGGTGTCTCACGGGGCGAGGGGGGGGGGGCTTGTGGTCTCAAAAAACTATCTGAATTCCCAGTGTGCTCCTCACTGCCTCCTGCTTGTGGATCCAGATGTGTGCTCTCCACCGTTCCCACCAACAGTCCTTCATGCTGCTATCGTGAATGCTAACCCTCTGAAACCATGAGCCCAACTAAACACTTCTTTGATAAGTTGTCTTGATATGTTTTGCCCCAGCAACAGAAACCTTAAGACCACGGCTGTCCCCCGTCAGAAATAAATGATAGGTCCTGCCAATGCACATCCTTGCAGACCTCTGGTATTGTCATAATTTTGTATTTTAGTCTAGTGGGTGTGCAGCAGATTCTCATGGATATTTTTGCCTTTAGCTTCTTTCTCTTTTCCCTCCAGTTCAAACCATTCTCCACAAATGACAGCTTTACTCAAGTCTAGACAAACAGCAAACACACACACACACAGACAATACACATACACACACACATAGACACACAGACACACACACACAAACACACACATACACACACACAGACATACACACACACATACACAGACACACACACGCACACAGAGAGAGAGACACACACACAAACACACACACACAACACACACACACACAAACACACACACACACACAAACACACACACACAACACACACATACACAAACACATACACATACACAGACACACACACACAGAGACACACACACACAAACATACACACACAACACACACATACACAAACACATACACACACACACACACCACACACACACACACACACACACACACAGGATGGAGTTCCTCTTCGCTGTGGATGTTGATTGAATTATGTGTCCTGGTTAGATTTTGTCATCTTGTTGCAAGCTTGATTTATCCGAGAGGAGAAACGTCCTCAGCTGAGACAGCCTCCATCAGGTTGTCTGCAGGCAAGCCTTTAGAGAAGTCTCTTGACTCATGATTGATGTGAGAGGGCCCGACTCACTGTGGGTGGTACCACCTCCAGGAAGGTTGGCCTGGGTACTGTAAGAAAAGCGGGCTGAGCCAGCCATGAGGAACAAGCCAGTGAGCTGTGTTCCTCCATGGTTTCTGCTTCAATCCCCACCTCCAGGTTCCGGTCTTGAGTTCCAGTCCTGATTTCCCTTGATGATGCAAGCTGAAACAACCTTTTCCTCCCCACATTGCTGTTGGTCACAGTGGTTATTACAGCAGTAGGAACCAAACTCAGACACGGGGGTACGCCTTCTCCATGGCCTGGGGGCCCAAGCGTGACTGCAAGGAGGGCTTATTGCAGTGTTCTTCCCTGACCGTCACTATTTCTCTATAAATAGCTCAGGGAGTGTGGAAGCACCTTACGTTCACTGTCACCCTAATGTCGAGTCTATGAGCTTGGGACATCTGGACTCTGTAGATCAGAAGGTCTACATCTCTTAGGGCTGGCAGACTTGCAGACAGCAGTTTGTCTGGGAGAATCCTGGATTCCGAGGCTGTGCTCCATGTCTGGCTCCTCTTACCAGGGCTTCTACATGCCAGGAAACTGTCTCCTGACCTCAGGACCCCAGCATCCTGGGTCAGGCGAGCAGGGACGGCGCATGGCCCGGAGACCCGTGAAGTCTTCACACAGTGATGGTTCTGTGTAAAATGCCCTTCACAGGCGCAAATGTGGAGTTTTGGGCCCCAGCTAGTGGCACTATTTTGGAAGATTTTGGAGACTTTAAGATATGAGCCCAACTAGAGAAAGAGGGTTCCTGGGAATGGGTCCCTCGGGTCTAAGTCTTGCCTTGTAAGGGCGCCACTCTGCTTCCTGTGCACCGTGATGGGAGCTGCCCTCTGCTCGGTTGCTGTGAAGTGTGCAGCCTCCGCCCTGACAAGATCCCTCCACCCTAGACCCAGGCCCAACTGAGTGGAGAACCATCAGCTGAAATCTTCAAAGCCAGGAGCTAAAGCAGTGTGTTCCCTGGTGATGTTTCTGTCGGGCCCTTTGTCCTGGTGAGACCATCCGACTTACCCACACCGCTGAGGTCACCCACCCTCGAGAGTCACAGTGAGGGCTCCTACCTCCCTGCTTCTCTCCCTGCCTACGTGTCTAAAAGGGTGGTTCCCCTCTGTGTGTGGCTCTAGGGCAGTGGGAATACAGTAAAAATCATGTCTTTTGTGACAATTATCTCCTTACCTGTAAGTACATTTTAGGTCACCTGCCCCAAATACATCCCAAGTACCTTTTCAAAATGCACTCACCAAGTCACGTCCCCTTGTTCAGGTAAGCAGGTGTTCAGTCTCTCACAAGCCCCAGGGGACAGACTTTTTGGGTACCACTGAATGCAGTCACATGCATAGACCACAGCTGCTTGCCAGATGTTTGATATAACTACTGTTGACCTGCAAGGAGACCGTCACTGCAGAGCCCAGCAAACGACGAGGGGGTCGGACTCATCCAACCCCACCTCTTGCTTACCACAATGTAAGTTAAAAGTCTGAAAAGCCCTGGGCCAGATCAAGTGCCGCCATGACGCTGTCGGGTCCTTGGTCCTACCTGTTGATGGAGAGGGTCATCTGTCCACACCTTGGCCAGTTAGTCCTCCCATCTATTGGCGACCCCCTGCCACTCACCCCACCAGCTGATTTCCTGCTTCCCATTAGGCATATGGAAGTTTTCCCATGAGCAAACTCTCAAGGATAGTTACAGAAATTAGTTTCAATCCCGGGCCCGCCACTAGCTGCTGGGGTGACATCCGATGTGCTGCTTCACCTTTTACATCAGTGATCAGCTGCTGTGTACTCATTAGGCAGCTGTGTCTATTGCCCCACAGCTTCTGTGGGCTGAAGTCTACACCTGGCTCCGTAGGCAAACCCTTTGATTAAAGGCTGCAGGACCAGGGCTGCAGCCTCATCCTGGGGAGGATTCCTTTCTGAGGGTTCGTGCAGGCCTATGTGTTCCTGCACAGCCATCAGCATGAGGTCTCTCTCAGTTTCTCACTGGTTTACAGGCAGAGGCCATGTTTCTTGCCATGGAAGCCTTCTCAGCAATGCCGAGTGTTTTATGAAATCTCCAGACAGACAGGTACTAGAACCTGCAACACAATCATCTAAGCAACAGCCTTCCCCCATTTCAATTTGAAGAGGAAGTCACAGATCCCACATGTTTTCAGGGCAGGCGGCCACTGCATTGAGACACAAGCACTGAGTGCTCACTGTGCAGTCTGTCCATCTCTCCCCTGGCCCCAGTTCCCAGCAGGGATGCTGAAGAGAGAGACGCCAAGCCTCCTCCCATGTCACATGGGACACAAGCTGAGTGGGCTAACTCCTCCCACGCACTGTCCACAAACATCTGCTCCCAGAGACAGAGAAGCAAATGCGGGAGCAGGCACGTAAGTCTTCCAGATGTTTCTAGTCAAGTGCAAAACAAGTTATTTACAAAGTGAGAAAAAACAATCCGAGTCCTCGTTAGCTTTCAAGCCAGTGCCAAGAGACACACACCAGCACACCGATTACAGCGTCCAGTAGCTCGGAGGACATAGCTGCGGCATCTGGTGGTTTGGGTTTTTTTAAAATTTTTTTCTCTTTAAGGAATTTTTTTAAATTCAACATCCAACATAGAAGCTAATAATTGCTTTATCACCCTGAATAACTGATCATCATGCCAGAGATGAGTCTCATTTTCCCTGTCTGTCCTGTAAAGAATGTGTTTATAAATGCTCATTTAGATTCCCTGAGAACAGGGCGCTCCATTCTTCATTCTGGGAGACAATTGATTAGTTGTACCTTGAAGTCATTTTTCAAGGGATAACCATTAGTATTAACAGCTGCCAGCCTTCCCATTCATAATCAGCTGAAAACATCTCTACCCCATGGGAAAAACATTTACATTTTCAACCTGGAATTACTTAGCGATTCCCAGAGAGGAAATCAGCATTATGTGGAGGTCCTTGGAGTCTGAGCCGTCCAAACACTGGCTGACAAGGGAGGCTCTGTGTAGCCTTGGAAGAGAGCTGGTCCAAATGCACACCGGTCTGATGTGTGTGCTCCGTACCCGCCTTCCCCTCAGCACCTGTGGTCTGCAGAGAAACGGGCCACCTCGTGACAGAGTGGAAGGAACTTGGATCTGGGATTAGAAAGCTCTGAACTTGAATCCCAGCCCTCGTTCATTACCTTTACTGTGCCTGAGGCAAGTCCGGAGTCCCAATCGCCACGAGAAATCTCATTAACGCTGAGAAATATTCTTGAACTGCACGTGTGTGCTAAGCACCAGTGCATGTGAAGTGAAGCTTCGATAGAGTTAACACTATGGTTTGAGACACCGTTTGACACTGTGCCCGTGGGAGTACACGTGCACATGCGTGCACATGCGTGCACATGTGCTGTGCAGGGCAGAAGTCAACCTCAGGGGTCTTCTGCAGTCATTCTCTGCTTTGTTTTTGAGAACCAGCATCTCACTTCACCTGGAACTTACCGACTGGCCATATTAGCTACCCAGAATGCTCCTGGGATTTTCTGTCTCTCCCCCTCCGGTTCTGGAATTACAGGTGTACACAACTACATTAGTTTCCTTACGTGGGTTCACACTCTCTAGATTGATCTATGTCCCCAGCCTTTGTAACATGCTTTTAGAAACATATTATTATAAAAATTCCATATTAAAAAACAGAACAATGAACCTCATGCATTCATCAATGGGGGTAGACTCATGTCAGTTTATTTCCATCTAAATTACCGACACTGCACCCCCAGATTATTTTAAAGTAGACACTAAACTATTTTCATTGACAGATGGGTCAAAATACATTTCTATAAGGTACCGTCTCTTTTATATTTAACCACACCACTATATTTAACTAAAAATAATAAATCCTTTGCACTGTAAAAACCCAGTTTTGGAGCTGGAGAGATAGATCCACAGTTAAGAACATTAGACGCTCTTGCAGAGGACCCAGGTTCAGTTCCTAGTACTTATGTCAGGTTGTTCATGACCATCTGCACCTCCAGCACCAGGGGCCAACGCCATCCTCAGGCCTGTTCAGGCACTGCAGACTTGTGGCACACACACACACACACATACACATAAGAGAAATAAAGCATTAAAAACACCCAGTGTTACTCACTTCCCAAAGCATTCATATATTTTATTAAACAAAGTCTACAAATTACAGTTAATGTGAGCAAGTATTATGTATGTATACAACATGTGTTGTTGTAAGCTAATGTCTTTTCTTTTCCAGGTATGTCTAGCAAGGTCGAATATCCTAGAGCCTTTGGCATTCTGGGTTGCCTTCTCCCGTCTCCTGTCTCCCGTCTCCCGTCTCCAGTCTCCTGTCTCCTTCTCCTGTCTCCTGTCTCCCATCTCCCGTCTCCTGTCTCCTGTCTCCCATCTCATGTCTCCTGTCTCATGTCTCCCGTCTCCTGTCTCCCGTCTCCTGTCTCATGTCTCCCGTCTCCCGTCTCCCGTCTCCTGTCTCCTCCTGGTCTCATGTCTCTTGTCTCCCGTCTTCTTCTCCTGTCTCCTGTCTCCCATCTCCCGTCTCCTGTCTCCTGTCTCCCATCTCATGTCTCCTGTCTCATGTCTCCCGTCTCCTGTCTCCCGTCTCCTGTCTCATGTCTCCCGTCTCCCGTCTCCCGTCTCCTGTCTCCGGTCTCATGTCTCTTGTCTCCTGTCTTCTTCTCCTGTCTCCTGTCTCTCCATCTCCCCGTCTCCCGTCTCCCGTCTCCCGTCTCATGTCTCCTGTCTCCTGTCTCCTGTCTCCTATCTCCCATCTCCTGTCTCCCGTCTCCTGTCTCCTATCTCCCGTCTCCCGTCTCATGTCTCCCATCTCCCGTCTCC
>JAMJFZ010001249.1:9060000-9147500 GCA_026225945.1 Cricetomys ansorgei | reverse complement strand
GATGGCACTTGTGAGTAACACAGACTCCATGGCAGAATACACTCCCCCACCCGCCTCAGGAGACATGGCTCTTAGCCTTTAGCATCGTTCCTCTTATGTGGGGGGCAGGAGTCACGGCACCTCATTTGAGGAGCTTACCAATGACTCTGTGAGCCCAACAGCAGCACCGACCAGAAGACTTGGGGACTAGACGTGTGCTGGAATAAGATTATTTTTCTCCTGAAGGGACAACACACTCAGCCATAAAATGGCCATTAGCAGACTGTGCCCAGCAGTGAAAACCCAGCCCACTGCCCCACGACTCCGAGTGCGTGCAGGGCGTTCTCAGCTTGAATGCAGAATTATTTTACTATGAAAAGACACTTGAAGAGAAACTCTGCTGATAGAACGGGAGCGTGGAGCCCTCCCCACTTGGTCGCATTATTGAAACACAATAGACACACAGCCTTGCTCAGAATGTTGCGTTTTGGGGGGTCGGGAGCCAGCTATGAAAACTGACTTCACACAGCCTGCAACTTCATAATCACACACTAAATGGATATCCAAGTCTTCCATCATTCCTAGTGGCCACGTGAAAACTAACAGCCTTTATAGTTCCAGATGCTTAAAGGAAACAGGAAATAGGACTCCCTTTCTCTCCTAGCCTGTCTTTCAAATGCTCTCCCCGGGAAACAATGAGGCTCAAGCATGTCATTGTCCCCCAACCTGTGAGTTTGAATTCCCTTCATGGCCTGGGGCTTAGAGCAGCCCTGTGGCCCCACACAGTGGGAGGGGAGCCTGCTGGCTTTCTCCCTGTCACTGGCTTTGGCTTCAGGGCTAGTAGAGCATCCTTCCCGGGATGGATCGTGGTGGTAGCATCCTTCCACGGGAGTGATGGTGCATTGCCTTCTACGGGACAGATGGTGCAGAGCATCCTTCCACTTCCACGGGAAGGACGGCGCAGAGCATTCTTCTACAGGACTTACATTGTGGAGTATCCTTCCACTTCCATGGGACGGATTGCGCGGAGCATCCTTCCACGGAACAGATGGTGCATCCATCAAAGCCAGTGGACGGACCACATGAGCATGTTCTTGGCTTCAAAGATTAGAGGGGCAGAGAGTAGCCAAAGCTGGAGGCTCATGGCCTGACAGGGTTGCTACAAGGCTGGGCTTGGAAAGAGAGTGAGCTAGGGAGACACCAAAGCAATCAGAAGCCTTGTCTCTGCCATAAAGCCGGAAGGGCTATCAACTCTTTACTGCTCCTAACTGGCAGCCTCACTCTGGTCTCAGGTTCAAAGGGCTCATCACAGTCAGGGGCTGGTCTTATTGAGCCTTTTCTGGAGAGTTAGGACTGTATAACTCCTTTCTCTATCCGACAATATTCAACCAGTTCTGCCTCTGTCTCCCTCTGCCTTTCTGTCTATCTGTGTCTCTGACTTTGTCTCTGTACCTCTCTGCCCCGCTGTGTGTGTGTGTGTGTGTGTGTGTGTGTGTGTGTGTACATGTGTGTGCCGGTGAGTCTGGAGACCAGAGGTTGGTGTAGATATCTTCCTCAGTGATGCTCCACCTGATAGCTTTAGATGGTATCTCTTCCTGAACCCAAAGCTCACTGGTTGACTAGATCGGCATGGATACCCCATCTATCCATATCTTTCTATTACCTATCACCTATCCATCATTTACCTATTGCCCACTGTCTGTCATCTGTCTATCCCTCTAGCTACCCATATATTCTCTATTAGCTATCATGCTGACTCTACTGATCTGTGTCTCCTTTTGCATTCTTTCTCTCTAGCATTTAATACACCCATTCCATCAATCTATCTAGCTCTTCGTCCATTGCATTAATGTATGCAGTGAATTCCCCTCGTGTTGCAGAAGGCCATCCGCCCTGTAAGACTTGAGTTGACATCACGACTGACTTCAACAATGATCAGAGAGGCTGCTTCAAGGGATCAGGTCACTACCTACACAATTATACCCCGACAGCACTGAGAGGCTGCTGAGATGTCAGCAAACACGGGTGAGCAATGCATCTGAGCTGTGTGCTCATGAGGCACCAGGAGTCTGCAGTCAGGTGCCTCGTGATGTTGGGCTTATCACCTGGGCCCTTCCAGGAGGCCCGTGGAGAAGACAATGCAATGGCTCCTGTCCAGGTGCTATGATCCCTGAAGTCACTGGATGGCTCTGTCTCAAGGAGGGTGTTGATGGACACAGCAGAACCAAGCTCAGAAATCTTATTGGGTGGACCTCAACTTGTGCCAACTGCAGTGTCCATATCCCGTGATCCTGTGTCTGGAGAAAGTTTGACCCCTTGACCTAGAATCTGTATCATCTCCACTGGCCTGCATCCCTTCTGCTCTTCCCAGTGACATCCCCTCACTCTATAGTTTTAACTCCCATGTAAGAAGTTTGGGGTGAGTACAGTAGTACGCTGCTGTGGCAGCCCTGCAAGGAAGACATGGAGGTATTTGATATGTGGAAAACCCTGCCAGACCTCATCAGAGGGAAGCACCATCTTGGCCAGCGTCACACTCGACAGTAGAACCCGGAGCATCTCAGCTCAGGTGTTTTATTGATTCGGAACTCCTCAGGTGGTCTACTGATAGCACGTGCAGATCATTAGCAGTTAAACATCCCCCACAGAAACCCAACACCTGCAGACAATAGAAAATGTCCTCGGCAGCCCCTCACCCAACAGGGCATAAAACAATCATTTGATATATAACCAAAAATAGACTTCTGCGGCAGGTGAGCGTCAAAGGCAGAGAGAAAGGCATCCTAAGAGAAGCGACCTCTGTGGACAGGTGGGACAGGTGCGCATGTGGATGACCTTACTGTGTCTCTGCTTCCATGTAAGATTAATTTCTTTCTCTCCCAGCCTCATGGTGAATTTCCCTCCAAAAAATGAGCATGTTCAGTCTATCCTCAGAGTCGTTTTGGACAGTGTCACGAGTCAGGGCATGGGCGGGCGGTCAGTTAGAATATGGGAAATGAACTGGGGAGATGGCTGGGTGGCTAAAGCACTTGCCATGTAAGCATGAGGACCAGAGTCTGGGACCTCAGAACCCTCATGAAGCCAGCCAGGTGTGGTGGCCCCTAGCATCCCAGCACTCCAAGGGTAGAGAGAGGAGCTCCCCAGAGCTAGCTGGCTTAACAGACCAGCTGATTTCTGAACTCCAGGCTCAATTGAGAGAGCCTGCTTTAACCAATGAAGTGGGGAGTGATTGAGAAATCGGGCCCCCACATGCACACACACATATGCTATTGTACCTGCAAACACACATGCACTCATACACATGCAAGCATGCATATAAACATGTAAGCATAGTGCACCGATGTACACATGAAAAAGAAAAACAGCAAGGTATGTCGGAAGCTGAAGCCAGGCTGGAGAAGACTACGAGGCACACTGCCACTTGGGGTCCACCCCTTCATTCTTGCCAGGGTAACACACAGATCTTCCTGGGGGTACAATGTCACCAGTCTCAGGTACTAGATCCTAAGAGATTTATTGACGCTACAGCCTGCTCTTCAGCCCAGCGGTAGCAACTGCAGACATAGTGGACTGTCAGTTACTGATCCTGTGTCAAACCTTTCTGAGTGGGAGAGACCCAGTTCCAGTGTAGGGACCTACAGGGAAATGAGGGAACTCACACCAGAGTTCCATGCCAACCACCACCTATCCCCAGATTTCCATTTGAAACAAAATGGCTTCCTATTTTCTTATATGGAGCGTCTCTTCCTTAACCCACCCACATCCTAATGGAGACTGAAAGGGTGGTGGTGTGTGTCCATATTTTATTGTTTGAAAATCTCATACATGCATATAACATCTTTTGGTGTGTTTGTTTGATGTGTGGCTACTGAAGAGGACAGAGTAAGAAATATATTAACAATAAGGAAAGAAAAATTAACTCCAATGAGATAGTAAACAGCAATAGCAATCCATAGCCTATCTTGACAGGTGAGAGTCAAAGATGCTAAGCTCAATCAGTCATGGTCTCTGTTCTATATGCTGTGTGCTCTAGATTGTCATTCTGTGAGAAAGAAAGCAGGCTACAAAGAGCTCAGATGATTATGCCCAGGCCCAGCTTCTGGAGACAGTCGTGCCTGTACTGAGTGGGAGACCTGGTCTTGGATCTGCTCTGTGCCCACCCTCCTTCCTTCCTCCTGGGTGTGTCCAGTGTCTGAAGGAGTCCTTAAGGCCCATAGACAACAGTGGACTTCACTTGCATGAGAACATCCTGACTTCTCTAAATCCTAGCTCATTTAGACCAGCTTGCTTAGCTGGGAAATTCAGTTTTGGGGAACAATGTAAAGCAGAGGGTATTGATATATCCCTGAGCAGGCAGCAAATTCCCTGGGTGCTGTGAAAGCCCCAGGCAGGTCCACACCCAAGTGTCTTTGCTTCCCAGAGGCCTGTAGTAGACTGAGAAATCATGCTCCCAACCAACTTCCTGGGTGCCCTAAGTCTGCTGCTGGTCAGAGACCCACCTAAGGACTGACTCCATGGGACCTAGAGCCTAAGGGTATAAGAGTCGTAAGGAGTCACAGGCAGTGTGGGCATAGTGGATTGGCAGTAATGAAAACAGCCAAGGCTACTCAGGACAAGCTGTAAAGATGGGCAGCGTGGATTCTCCTTTTCTCTTCTCCCACCCCTGACCCTCTGGGGCAGGCAGTGTTGACGCAGGAGTCCCAGAATGAAGGGGCCCCGACGGGCTAGAGAATAGGATTGTGAATCCTCTGTCGTGTCCTTCCTTCCTTCCTTCCTTCCTTCCTTCCTTCCTTCCTTCCTTCCTTCCTTCCTTCCTTCCCTCCTCCCTCCCTCCCTTCCTTCCTCCCTCCTACCCTCCCTCCCTCCCTCCCTCCTCCTTCCTATCCTCCCTCCATCCCTTCCTCCCTCCTACCCTCCCTCCCTCCCTCCCTTCCCTCCCTCCCTTCCTCCCTTCCCTCCCTCCTCCCTCCCTCCCTCCCTTCCTTCCTCCTACCCTCCCTCCCTCCCTCCCTCCTACCCTCCCTCCCTCCTACCCTCCCTCCCTTCCTCCCTCCTACCCTCCCTCCCTCCCTTCCCTCCCTCCCTCCCTCCCTCCCTCCCTCCCTCCCTCCCACCCTCCCTCCCTCCTACCCTCCCTCCCTTCCTCCCTCCTACCCTCCCTCCCTCCCTTCCCTCCCTCCATCCCTCCCTCCCTCCCTTCCTCCTACCCTCCCTCCCTCCTACCCTCCCTCCCTCCCTCCCTTCCTCCCTCCTACCCTCCCTCCCTCCCTTCCTTCCTCCTACCCTCCCTCCCTTCCCTCCCTCCATCTCTCCATCCCTCCTTCCTCCCTCCTCCCTCCCTCCCTCCCTCCCTCCTACCCTCCCTCCCTCCTACCCTCCCTCCCTTCCTCCCTCCTACCCTCCCTCCCTCCCTTCCCTCCCTCCATCCCTCCCTCCCTCCCTCCCTCCTACCCTCCCTCCCTCCTACCCTCCCTCCCTCCCTCCCTTCCTCCCTCCTACCCTCCCTCCCTCCCTTCCTCCCTCCCTCCCTCCCTCCCTCCCTTCCTCCCTCCATCCCTCCATCCCTCCATCCCTCCTTCCTTCTTTCCCTCCTTTCTAACCTTACTTGTCTTGCATTCTTCGTTTCTCTTTCTCTCTCTCCCCTCCACTTCCTCCCCATTGCCGATGTCTTGGCCCACGTCTGCTCACTCATACGCCTAAATGGAAACTAAAGGATCCTTCCCTCCAGTATCGTCAGTCCTGTTTGCAAAGTTTTAAAAATATGGCTCGTGTTCAGACTTGTTTGGCCACAACACCCTGCTCAGGCGAGGAGAAGCGATCCCCTCAGTCACCTAAACGGCAAGCAGGCTCCTATAGATGACTGCCCTCGAGAGCCGGTAACAGTTCCTGGTGATGTTGCTGCTGTCTCTGTGTGTTCATTAGACAGCTCATTAGCCTGCTATTTAAATGGCCACAGGAAGTCAGTACAGTTGGAAGTGCCGTCTCTGTCCCCGAAGAGCTCGCAGCTTGCTGTGGACCGTCCGACTGAGCTCTAAGTCATGATGTGGAAAGACTTGACTCAGCTCACAGCTCAGTGGTGCTCATGAGCAGAGGTTGTCAATCATGTGCAGACAAAGGACCCGCTGTCCAAGCCTGAGAAAGAAAGGTACTCTGGAGGACAGAAGATACTCAGTAAGGCTGATAGATTCCAGAGGAGACACCACAACAGCCAGGAACCCTTTGAAACCAAGAAGGAAACAAGGTACCCTGTAACCTGTGCTGTAGCCTTTAGGATGGGGGCCAGGGATCACATCTACCCTGCAGTTTGTGCCGTAGCCTTTAGGATGGGGGATGGTCAGGGATAGCGTCTACACGTCACTCTCAGATTGTGAACTTACAACACATAAATCCTCCCAGGTTCCAGCACAAAATGTTCAATGGATGCTGGCATGGATGCTGGCAATGGATCCCATCAGCATGATGGGCTGTGAAGGATGCAGTAGCACTGGGAACCTTCTACCAGGGTGCTGACAGAAGGAGGCAGATGTGCTGCCAACCCAGCATTATCTGTTAAGAGAGTGATGCACAGGGCAGGACGTGGTAAGAGGTTGCAGTAGTTCGGAATGTCTAGAGTGTTCCCAAAGCCCTAAGTGTTACAAGTCCTCAGAGTGAAAAGACGGGCAGGGGCAGAGCTCTCTGGATGGACATCTTTACTCCTTGGGCATGTCCACAATGAGATGCTGGGACCCTGGCTCCCTCCTTATCTTCTGTTCTACTCCCTGGCCCTCAGGTGAGGGTTGGAAGTTCACCACATCTTCCCCAGAATGCACTTCTTCAACATGGGCCTTCAGGCATGGTGCCAGTCCACCTTTTGCTAGGGCTCCAAAACTGTGAGGCAGAGCCGTCTTTCATCATCATAACCAGCTTGCCTCAGGCATTTGAGGGAGAGCTGACAGGCACACAGGTTCACCCACATACAGAGTCACTGCATCAAGACATGGAAACTCAAACAAGCTGTCGGTAGAAGGAGAACATTTGTCAAAGGGGGATTCAATTCTGAGGGGATTGCTCAGTCAGTAATGTGCTTTCTGTACAACTTGAGTTTGATCCCCAAAATGCATGAGAAAAAAAATGAGCCAAGCACAGTAGCAAATGCTTATAATCCCATTGCTGGAGGCAGAAAGAAGCATATACCTAGGCTCCCCACAGACTGGTCAGCCAAGCCTACTTGATGAGCACCCAGCCAATGAAAGACCCAGTCAACTAAGGACAACACCTACAGATGGAAACAAAGGTGGTCCTCTGGCTTCAACACATGTTCACACATGTGCCCCCATATACACTCACAGACACACAAAAGGGAAGGTGGACTGGGCACAGGCAGGAAGAGCTTCCCAGTCTATGAAACTGAAATGAACCATGTCAGCAGGTTGAAGGGAATGTGGAAGCTCACCCTGAAAACAACCAGAAGCAATGGATGGTCAGTCCTTGCACGTTACAGCCAAAGGCAGAGGAGAGCCGGGGACAGCTGAAGACTCAGCAGCATCCCTAGGCTCTCCTCCAAGTTCTGGGCTGCACACGTCTACCTCTGGCCACACACACATACACACGCACACACACACACATGCACACACACACACATGCACACACACACACGCACACACCCACACATGCACACACACACATGCATACACACAAACACATGCACACACACACATGCACACACACACACACGCACACATGCACACACACGCACACACGCACACATGCACACACACACGCACACATGCACACAAACACATGCACACACACGCACACATGCACACACACACATGTACACACACGCACACATGCACACATGCACACACACACATGCATACACACAAACACATGCACACACACACATGCACACACACACACGCACACATGCACACACACGCACACATGCACACATGCACACACACACATGCATACACACAAACACATGCACACACACACATGCACACACACGCACACATGCACACACACGCACACACACGTGTGCGCACACACACACACACTGCATACATATGCAAATAAAGAATAAAGAAAGACTTTTGGCTGCCAAAAACTATCGAGGAGGGAGAGGAAAGGCACAGATGCAAAGAGTGCCCGTGGCCACTAACTTGCTGCACACAGGACACTGTGGTGGCGGATCCAGACCAGGAGAGACTTGTTCAGTGCAGCATCCTGAAGGAGCCAGCTGCAAGTTGTGGGCTTCGTCTGGAAATGCTGCTCCCCTGGAAGCTACCAACCATGACAGAGGTACACAGTAGGGCGGAGTGAATGATGAAGGACCAGTGGGGGCGGGGGCATTCACTGGTTACTCACCTTTTGGTGAAACTAAATTTTTAAAAGAAATCGATCAGCTTGTATGTAAATGGACAGGTGGACCAGGCGGCACATAATTCCCTGAACGGCACTGTCATGGCTCAGCTCCCCCGCTGCCTGCCCAGAGTTGGCTCCTAATACAACAGGCACAGTAGCCCGCATGCAGACATTGTCGTCTGGCCCATGGTTGGATTGAGTTTTCAAAGGAAGAACATGACAAAGTGATGAGGCCACACACTTGGGGTCTGTAGTGTTTGTCAACTTTACACCAACCTAGATGTCTGGGAAGAGAGAATCTTAATTGAGAAAATTAGTGATTGATGTTGGAGGGTCAGCACCGTGGTGGGTGGTGCTATCCCTGGGCTGGTGGTCCTGGGCTATACAAGGAGATGGACTGAGAACACCATGGGGAACAAGCCAATAAGCAAGGTTCTTTTGAAACCTCTGCTTCAGCTCCTGCCTTGAATTCCTGCTCTGACTTCCCACAGACATAGACTGTAAACTGTAAGATGAAACAACACTTCCTTCCCTGCTGCAGTTCTCTGCTGTGTCACTCAGCAAGAAGACAAGGAGACACTTTCATAGGTGCAAACCCTGCCAGACCTCAGCAGAGGGGACTGCTATCACACCAAGCACCATACTAGACAGTGGAACCCTGAACGCCTCAGCTCAGGTGTTTTTATTGATACAGGACGCTTTAGGTATTCTACTGATAGCACGTGCAGATCGTGAGCAATCAAACATCCCCCGCAGAAACCCAACACCTGCAGACAGTACAAAATGCCAAGGCCTAGGGAGCCCTTTTCCCAACAGTCCACAAAACAACTATTTTAGACATAACTAAAAATAAAGTTCTGCATCATTTCTCCCTTTCCGTATAAGACAAAAAATTGTTTTATCTCTACAACACAATTTAACACTGCGCTGCAAAACTATTTACAAGAGGAATAATCACGAGGCTTGCTAATACGCTGGACCAAATGAAACCAAACATCTATCAGGCTTTTCACAATGTCTTTGAAGAACATAAAAACATTACCAATGTCCAATTATCTGGAATTCACTCACGGTCTTCTGGGCTCCTCCAAAGGGCTTGGGTCGCTTCTCTGCTCTGCCCTCTGCTGCACACACAGCTTGTCCTCCGGGTTCTGACTGGCTCCCCTCAACTGCTGCTGCTGTCCTTGGTGGTCGTCCCATGGTACTGCCATCTCCAAAACTTCTGGGATCCCTTGCTGCAACTGGGCTGCACTTTTACCAATAGTGTCTCCTGGGATCTCTTCATGGTGCCAAGTCTCAACTTCTTTGCATGACCCCTTCAATCTGAGCCTTCAACTGCTACTGAGGCTGAACCTTCACCTGGAGTCTCAGAGTGCCAATCCTCAGCTGTTCTCCAGGAACCAATTCATGCCTTCAAAACCAGTACCACCTGGGTGACTCTTACAGTACCAAGTTCTGCTATCAGCACAAGATACAAGATCTGGAAGACAGCTTCTGTGTGCTGACCCTGAGGGAACACTTTCTAGATTTTAAGATAGTCTGGTTTGCAGGAAAATCAACTGAAAACCTTTTCCGAAGACTCCACCTCTTTGTGGGGTGGAGTTCTCATCACCATACAAGGTGTGTCTTGTCAGTAACACCTCACGAGTATCTGGACAGCTTGTAGTCAGGTTTGCAAAAAAATAAATAAATAAATAAATAAATAAATAAATAAATAAATAAATAAATAAATAAATAAATAAATAAATAAAATGGACTCTATGAGGTCTAGAGATTCTGTTTTCTTTCTTGTCTCCATGTTGGATATCTGGTGTGATGTCAGTGCTCTATGTTGGTACGCTGTTTGTTTTAATACACAGCTGTATCACTCAGCAAGAAGACGAGGAGACACTTTCATAGGTACAAACCCTGCCAGACCTCAGCAGAGGGAACCACTATCATGGCAAATGCCATACTGGACAGTGAAATCCTGAGCATCTGAGCTCAGGGATTTTTATTGATTCAGAATTCCTCAGGTGTTCTACTGATAGCACGTGCAGATCATGAGCAATCAAACACCCCCCACAGAAATCCAACACCCACAAGTTGCTTTTGGTGTAATCACAGCAACAGAAACACTAAGAAAATGGTCTTTTCTTTCTCTTCCATTCAACATGGGAAGAAACTTGCATCTGTTTCTTCCTTGGGCTACCAGGGTCACTCTGCCATGGAGAGAGCTACAGTGGCCTTGAGCCCTACCAAGAGGCATCGGAATGTCCTGGCTTCACCCTGCTCAGCAACCTATAGAAGTTGTGCTGGAGACTAGAAAAATGGGGGCATTCAGGTACCAAAGTCCACCCTGGGCCAGTCACTGGGACGGCCTGGGATAGTCCTGGTTCCTCTGCAGAATTTAATTTTACCAACTCCCATCCTTCCAGTGGCCATCAATTCATCTTGAACTATAAACATATCTCACCACACCGTGCCAAACACTCCACACAATCTACATCCTCCTGTATCATGTGATGTGTGTGTGTAATGTGATCACATGTGTGTCTGTAGGATGTGTGCATATGTGAACAGGGTGTGTGTGATGATATTTAAATGGGACATGGGTCTGTGTATGTATGTGGGGCTTGTGCATATGTAGGTGTGGTGTGTATGTACATATATGTATATATACACATATATATGGGACTTGCATGTGTTTTATGTGGAATATGTGTGCATATAGAGGTGGTATATGTGTGTATATATACACATTGTGCATATATACACACACACACACACATATATATATATATATATATATATATATATATATATATATATATTGCCTGTGTGCATATATATGTAGGGTGTGCATATGTGTGTATGTAGTTTGTGTGTGTGTGTGGTGTGTATGGGGTGTGTGTATGTATGGGGTGTGTATATGTGGTGTGTGTGGTGTGTGTAGAGGGTGTACATACATGTGTGTGTAGTTTATGTGTATATGTGGTGTGTATATGGGTATGTGTGGAGGGTATGCATATGTGTGTATGTGGTGTGTGTATATGTGGTATGTGTGTGGTTTGTGTGTGGTATGTGTGAGGTGTGTGGAGGGTGTGCATCAGTGTGTTTTCTTTCCTGTGCCACCTGAGAGCTACTTTTCCGCCACTTCTCTCACACTCACTCAGCACTCTCTAAGCATGAGAACACCTCCGGGACTGCACGTGTAAGCATGACAACACCACACCTTGCCCCTGAAGATGGCAGTCTGAGCTGCTCTTGAACTCCAGACTCCCACCTCCTTTCCCTCCAGCCAGGCTCCCCAAGTCACCTCCTGACCAATGTCTCCATCAGGAGCCCTCTTTCCAGGATTCCTTCCCAGTTGACGAAGAAGACTCTCCATTGCCAAGAAAGCTGTCCCAGGAAGTGACTGCAGCCAGAACACACTTCTCCAAATGCTGTCCTGTTATTTCACTGCTACATGTGAGGAAAGCATACCAAATGCTACCCAGGAATGTGATTCAGGGATGCTCGGGGCAGATGATAAACACTGACAATGACACCTTCAAATATTTGGCGTTGGCTCGATAAACATGAAGTTCACTGCCCCCAGCTCTGGGAAGCAGCTTTCATTGCAGATTAGGGAGTCACAGAAAAATAGCACATGCTTATTTCAACACAGCTGTAGACTGGAAGACTTAACATCAAAGCCTTGGAGGACACACCTGCATCTGAGGTGTGAATACGTCCAAGAACAATCCCTATGTGCTCCCACTTGGGGAGGGAGGACATCATCTGCCGAGTGCTAACACCTGTGTACACCTGTTTCTGGAGGTGCCATGTGGTGCTGAGTCTCTCAGTACCACTGTTACAGGAAGAGAGCCCTCAACAGTGCCATTCACTCCGCTCAGACACTGAGTTCAGAGTCCTGGCCCTGCACCATAGACAGTTCTTCAAACCAAGACTGGGACACAGGAGGCAGATGTACCAGCCAGGGCTCCTGTGGTGGTGACAGGCAGAGATCTCATACAAACTGTCATATTCAAACAGAGCAGGGCTAAGGACAGCTCAGTCAGAAAAGTGGCTTACCTCGCAAACACAGGGGCAGGAGTTTGATTCCAGAAAGTTAAGCACAGGGACACATGCCCCTGTAACTCCCAGGTTCCTGAGAGGTTGAAACAGCAGATCTCTGGGGCTCACTGGCCAGCCAGCTTAGTCTACATACAGGGTGAGCTCCAGACCATCACGAGACTCCATCTCAATAAGCAGGATGGAAGCTTCTTGAAGAAGCTCTGACTATATGTACACACATAGATATACACACACACCTAAACACACACACACACACACACACACACACACACTCACACTCATATAAAACATACTGATTCCTGTGACCAGTAATTTAAGACCAGGCCAGCACAAATTAATTCCAAGGTAGTTTGTCCATATGGTGGGAAAGACGGTCACTGACCACTCAGGGAAACTCTGACCGGCTCACTGTTCCTGTAAAAAGTCTCCCGTGAACAAGTTTTGGGGGTCACTTGATTTACCGATATGTCATGAAGTCCCCTAAACTACTGCAGTTCAGGAGATAGTGTAAGTTGAATTGTGAAGTCAGGTTCTCCCAAGCTCTGCCATGGCTGGGGCGTCAGCCTCGGGGGTAACAGTGCCAGGAGGGTGACTCCCATGTGGATACCTGAATTTGGTACCCAGATGCAGTGTTGGGCCAATACCACCACCCAGAGACCCACCCTATCAAAGGTTGGATAAGTAAACTTTCATAATCCCCTTCACCCTGGGGTCCTTAGAAATTTACCTGGAATGTAAGTATTTTTACCTGGAGCCAGTACTCACCAACACCAGTGAGTCAAACAGAGCCAGGGTGGAGTCCTGGATGGCCTCTCCCAGGTGGTCCTGTCCTTGGGAGCCCACGGAAGCATGTCTCTGTATGTTTGTGCGTGTCCCATGTGCACATGTGTGTACACAGTAAGAGCTATCTCACAGGGCTGAGCCTTCCATAAATGCTTTAAAATATTAAAAGTTGATGATCCCAGGACATGAATGTTTTGCAGATCCGAGTATTGGTCAAAAGTTTCCCCAGAGAACTCATTAATCTTGTGAGTATGCTCACTTTCTGAGCAAGAGCTGGTGTGGGAGAACAACCCATCAGGAGCAGGCAGAGAGCCTTCTGATGGCCAACACTACGGTACTGTCCAAGTCAGAGCCTACCACTGAGAAAATGGCCTAACGGATCCCTCATTAGAAATGACACTTCTCCCGTGAAGACAAATACCTGGAGGAAGAGAAACAGGACAGCAGGGCTGGGGGGTTGGGGGGAGGTCTGTGGGAGCAGTTGCTTTGGGATCACAGGGCGGAGGTCCTCCTCTGTGCCCGAGGGTTCCAGAATGGAACACTCGCGGGTCTCCTTGGCATCTGCACCCTTCCCTGGGAGTGGCTCCGAAAGCTGGCTCCAGATCTCCCAAGTCCGGCAAAAGGGTTACTAGGCAACTGAGGCAGAACCTGTCCATCAGGCAGGAGCCCACGACGAGCTGTGGCCTTCTGTCGGGTCACTCACTCTCCCCCTGGGCCTGCAGATGAGAGTCTGGGGTTGTGTGGGAAGTCATGGATTTCAAGGAGCCACACTGACCAGCCACACCGGCTGCCTTCAAGGCATCGCCTTGTTGGGCCCCTCTCGGGCGGCATCCCATCATTCTAGGGAGGCATCCCATCATGCTCTTGGGCGGCATCCCTCCACAAAGAGCAGCGTGAACACTAAAGCCCCTGGTGCACGGCCCCGGAGCTGCTACGGCTTCTTTGCGATCTTACCTCCAGAACCGGACGTTACAGAGGGGACCCCCCCACTCCGCCCCACCCCGTTGTTGAAAGCAGTGACTTAGCTCTCCAACGCCCCTTCCTTTGAGTGCGCATCACCCAGGCCTGCTGTGCGATAATTAAATCCCGACACGACCGTCAAGCCAATCGTTTTACCATCCAATCTGTGACAGCACATTTTATCATCTTTTTATTTTTTAATTAAGATAGAAATGGCTGTGTTCTGTGAGAGACAGAAATGAAATGAAACACACCGCTTCTCCAGTCAGTCACGGGCTCCTCTGAGTCCAGAGTCGGGGGCCCTGAGGGGATATAGCTCTCAGTGCACCCAGCATTCACTCAGTAGGTAGGTATTGGGCACCTACTATGTGCCACAGTCTCTGGGGAGTCAATGGTGAGTACATAGGGCGTGTCTCACGGGTGGGAAGACGGCTCTGTTGGTAAAGGGCTTACCTGGCAAGCATGGGGGGGCCTGAGTTTGATCCCCAGATCCCATGTCTAAAAAGCCAGACATAGAGTATGCACCAAATCCCAGCCCTGAGGATGCAGAGGCAGGAGGGTCCCTCCGGGACTGCATCTGAGGAACAGCACTGTTCCAGGACAGGTGGGGCCTGACCCTGTGTTCCCAGAATACCCTGCCCCTCCTCCTGCCTCACCTTGTGTCTGGTCATTTCCAGCTCTCTGTCCTCTAGGCCCTCTCTCTCCCGGGTCTCCCCAGGACTTTATGTCCCCCATTTTCTGCCCACGTAGCCTCCTTAAGTCATTCCAGCTGCCGGGGCCTTAGGGTCTATCATAGCTAGGTTATTAAATGTATGCCACGGGCCCGTGTGTTTAAACATGGTCACGGCTGGGCACAGGCTTTGAGCTGGGGCCTGCCTGGAGGAAGATGGTCACTGAGGGCAAGCCTCAGGGTTTCTTAGCCAAGTCTCACTTCTGCCCTGGTTGCTCATCACAGATGCCATGTGGCCGGCTGCATTCCGCCCCTGCGGCCATGCCTTCTCAGCCTGGTAGACGGTATCCCTTAAACAGAGGCAAGAATACACCTCCTCCATAATGTTGCGTCTGTCAGACACGAGGTCACAGCATTGGGAACAGTAATGAATACACGCTCTAACCTGCTTCCCCTGGCCAGGCTGTGGGAGCGGGTTCTCCTTTTACAGAAGACAACACCACACTTAGGGCCAGCTGTCAGACCAGGGATGGGTGCTGTGAGCCAGAGATGCTGAAGTTCTGCCCAGTGAAGGTGGGGCCACTACAGCTGCTGTGGGCCCAGATGCAATGTCCAGAGATGCCCAGCAGGGGGCCCATTCCCAACACACACACACACACACACACACACACATGTACACACATACACACACATACACAAACACATAGGTACATACACATACACACAAGTACACACACATATACACACACACATAGAAGCATACACATGCACACACACACACATGTACATACACACACATGCGCTCACACATACACACACACACTGACACACACATACACATGCACACATACACACACTCACACATATACATACATACTGACATACACACACACACACACACATACATGCATGCACACACACACATCTCTGGTCACTCCTGGACAGGGTCAGGAAACAGGAAAAGCTCCGAACACCAAGGACATCATGAACCTGGCACCTTTCTCGTCCCTGTCTGTCACTCAGTCCTGGTGACCTCACTAACAGCCTGGCTGCAGCATGTGACAGCTCCCAAGAAACAGGCAGTGTGAAGAAGCCTGTCATTTCTATGTTCATGTGTGTGTGACCAAACATCTGCATTTGCCAGGAACCTTGGGGTTGCAAAAGATGGGGGACTCACTTTCAGTGTTAATGTGGCTTAAGCATGTCACCTTATACATGTGCACACCTGTGAGTATGTCTGAGTGTGTGTACCTGTGTTTGCATAGACAAGTATGTGATATGTACCTCTTTGTATATGTGCCTGTTTGTATATACCTGTGTGTGTGTGTGTGTGTGTTTGTGTGTATATACTGGTATGTGTGTGTGTGTACATGTGCACCTGGGCCTGTATACTGGTGCATGTGCATGTGTGTGTGTGTGTGTGTGTGTGTGCATGCACAGTGGTATATGTGTGTGTATATATATACTGGTATGCGTGTGTGTGTGTACATGTGGACCTGGGCATGTATACTGGTGCGTGTGCGTGTGTGTGTGTGTGTATGTGTGTGTGTGCATGCACAGTGGTATATGTGTGCATGTGCTTCTGTGTGTATGTGTGTGTGTGTGTATGAATGTGCACCTGGGCATGTATACGGAGACGTGTACTGGTATGTCTATGTGTTTACATGTGTGCCTTTACATATATTTCTGACATCTTCTGTCTCACTTTCCATGCTTCTCAGTAGCCCAGTAATGTCAACTGGACCAGGCAGCTCCTGGCTCCTCTTCTCTTGTGGAGAGAAAAGACGTGGTCCACGATGTAACAGGACTGAAGATTTTCCCCAAATCTCTGTGGTGGAACTGCCAGAGACTACAAAGAATGAGGTTCCCAGAAGAACACCCCTACCTTGCTCTTAGCCAAAACGAAAGCACTGAGGGATGTGCACATTTTTGTTTTGTTTTGTTTTGTTTTATAAGTGTGTTTGAAGCTCAGTCCAAGGCCCACATCCTCTTGCTGGGAGCAGTGGGGAGGGTTTCTGTAATCCTCATCTCCTCCAGGACCGTGCTTGTCCCCGGATGTAGGCATCCTGAGGGAGCCCATGGGCATCTCTTTAAAGCACAGCCGCTTGCTGCCTGTGGACTTTCATCCTGATACAGAGTTTCTCTGCACTCCAGAGCTCTCATCCCCGATGCAGCGGGCCCGTGATGGGCAGAGGTGGGAGGTGAGGCCGCCCGTGCTGGGGTTGAAGTGAGCGAAGAGACTGGGAACCCTAGAGGAGGGCAGCAGAGCCTGTGTCCAACTGCATGGCACGCTTCTGCTCCTGCTCACATCAGACGGCCGCGAGCACAAGGATGGGAGGTGCGCGGGTGACAGCTGAGGGAGAGGATCTTCGCCGCAGTCAGTGGGGATGCGAGCCCTGGTGCTGATATGGAGATAGATACGGACGTTCCTCGAGGAAATAAAAACAGAAGTAGCTGAGCAACACCACTCTGCCTGCGGATCCAGAGGATTTCAAATCAAAGTGCTGAAGAGGCTGCGAAACCCCGTGTGCACCGCAGAACTGCACACAGCAGCAACCGAGTCACCAGGTCCACCTAAGCGTCCACAGACAGACGAATGTATAAGACAAGGTGTGTACACGGTGGAATACTACTCACATGTCAAAAGGAGAGAAGTGGACTCATTTATGACAGCGCACATCGCCGTTTATTAAACTAATCAACACTCTGCTAAGTCATGAGATCCAGGTCCCGGAAGGCGGGCAGCATGGGTTCTAACATGTGAGATCTACAGCAACGGCCACAGCAAGGCGGAGCGGAGTGGGGACCAGCAGAGGCGTGGGAGGCAGACGGCGGAGAGAAACTGAGGCAGGAGAGAAAGTGAGAGGTGGGACCCACAGGAGGAAGACCGGCTAAGGGAAACAGCTGGTTAATGCTGGGGATATGGGAAACCCCACAGTCTCCACAAGAGGAGCCTGAGCTTGGCCACATCACCGTGCGGCGCCCCGATGGCTTCGGGGAAACCTTAACGCCATTGTACATAGAAACTCGTTGTGAAGAAGTCGTGTCTCGCCCTCATCCCCCGCCACGCATCTTCCCGGGCTGTTTCTCTGAAATCTATCTCTCTGGACAATCCAAGCCTCTCCTATCCTCAAAGTCTTCAAAGGCCACCGCTCTCTCTTAGATTTTTTTTTCATGGCTTGTACCCTTCGGCACACTGAGCCTTTGATGTGAGGCACCAATGCTTAACTTTTCATTCTGTCTCCAGAAAGTAATGTAAAGTGAATTAGAAAGGTTAAAATAATACTTCTCATAAGCACACGGCCGCGAATTTCATGCCTCAGAATGGAAAATTATATTAAAAATTAACAGCGCCTCGTGCTCTTAACTCTTAATGTGACAACCAGTCCTGGCTGTCTGCATTCCACCAAGGTTCTTCAAGAAAACAACTTCCCTGGGCACGAGGGGATGCCCACTCCCTAAAGTGCTGGTGTATAGGGACCTGAGTTCAACCTCCAGAACTCACATGGAAAGACGAAAAAGCCAGGCGTGTTAGCATGTGCCTGCAAACCAGCCCTGGGGAGGAAGAGAGGGGACCCCGGGGCTGCTCACTGCAAACCAGCCCTGGGGAGGAAGAGAGGGGAACCCCGGGGCTGCTCACTGCACAGCCAACCCAACTTCCCCTGCAAGCTTCAGGCACTGAGTTAAAACACACACACACACACACACACACACACACTGTGGGCCAATGTGGTAGCCCAGTAGGTCAAGACACTTGACGTCCAGACTAAGAACCTGAGCATGGAAAGAAAGAACCAATTCCTACAAATTGTGTTATGATTCCGTGTACGTGCTGTGTGCATGTGTGTGTAATAACTCCATGTACATGCTGTGTGCATGTGTGTATTATGATTCCATGCACATGCTGTGTGCGTGTGTGTTATGACTCCATGCACGTGGTGTGTGCATGTGTATGTTATGAGTCTATGTACGTGCTGTCTGCATGTATGTGTTATGAGTCCATGTACGTGCTGTGTGCATGTGTTATGACTCCATGTATGTGCTGTGTGCATGAGTTGTTATGACTCCATGCACATGGTGTGTGCACATGTGCTATGACTCCATTCACATGGTGTGTGCACGTGTGTTTTATGACTCCATGTACATGCTGTGTGCATGTGTGTGTGTGCACACAGAAATAAATGAATGTAATTAAAAATGTAAAAGAAAATGACGCTTGAGGAGTGACACCCATGGTATCTTTTGGCTGTACATACAAAGTGGATATACATGTTTATGTACACACACAAACACACTCACAGACAGAAAGAGAGAGAGAGGCTCTCCTGTGTTTGCTGGCCTCACAACCAACACAGGAAGTTTTCCAAGCTGGGACACGAGGTGCAAATGGGAGATCCACAGACGTCTGAATGCAATGTCTCCAGCCTGTGTGCTGAACACTCGGTCCTCAACTGCTCTCCTGAGAGGACGGGTCCAGATGGGTGTAGCTGGAGGCGTGCATGGCCCAGAGGCAGGTGATTCCGGATAAAGCCAGACCTCGTGTTCCCTCAGTCCCTCCTCTCTCTGTTTCCCAGTCCACCGAGACATGAGCGTCCAGCCTCACAGGCCCCCCACCTCTCCACACTCTCCTGCAGAAGCTCCTCCATGCTTTCCCTTCCACTGCGGGTCTCAAATCACGAGCAAATCAACCTTCGCCCGTGTGTTGCTTCTTGTGGGGTTTGGTCAGGTCTGTGATCATAGGCGATGCCCCGCCTCTTGGTGTTCCACTCCATTGGTTCCCCACTCCTTGATGCCCCGCCCCTTTGATGTTCCAGGGCTCCCCTTGGTGCTCCACCCCCTTTGATGCTCTGCTTCCAGATAGGTAACGGGCATCTTTGCTCTCCAATCTTGAAAGATTCAGATTATCTGTGTTGGGCCCTGGTGCCATGAAGGAGGACAGAAGGGAGTAGGTGGGGAACTCTCGGGTGTTTTACAGTTACTGCACCGAGGATGCAGAGACTGTTGAGATGAGGAGCCCAGCAGAGCTCCCTATGCTACCATCTCCCAAAGTGGAGGGACCACTAAGAACAGGCCTTGAACTCAAGGAAGACAGGGAGGGACTGGGGACTGGGGAACAGGCTCCCTCCGAAGGGGGTACGAGACAGAGCACTAGCTGGTTTGGGCTAAGGTAGAGAGCCACCAACCACAGAAGCCTGTAATGGCAGCGACAGGAGCAGACACTTTGTGAGTGTGGGACTCAGGTGGAAAGAGGCCGATTTCCCACACAGCTCAGAAGAGAGAGCAGCAGAGACTCTGTGGAAGGGAACCCAGAGGGGATGGGGACCCCAGGGCCCACATAGCAGTGGGTTTGGGTTGGCCCTGGGCATCCTGCCAACCTTCAGGGCTGGGATGAAAGTGCTCCTCATGTACCACTAGGGAGACAGATGGATGAATGGGCCAAGCATGATGGGTAGAGGAGACTTTAGCCCTGTGTGTCAGACACATGTCACGATGACAAGGAGACGTGGTTGTGACAGTGACCATCCCTCACGGGTGAAACACAAGCCTGTATCTCCATGTGACAGCTCAGTTAGACAATTCTCCACCTGACAAACAGGGACCTTGCCACCTGGGAACTTTAATAAATGTACCCGAGTAGCACAGAGCGTGGCAGCTGAAACCTCGCTCTAACCTCGCTCTAAACAGATCTGTCTGACTCCAGAATGCTTTTTCCCCTGTGTTTTGCTGAGTACAGGCTGCAGGCTCAGCCCCAGGTACAGGGTGGGGACCAGAGCTCAGTCTCCTGCGAGTGACTCTTTCCTAAGGGGCGTGTCATTTATCTTGTCTGGTGGGCAAGCCTGTTTCCATTTTCAGATGTTGCATAAATAGGTACACAGAGAATCACGATGAAGACATCATCGGCCGGCCTCTTAGTGGCCCTGAAATGATCACGGAAGCATCAGAGACGGTGGGAGATGCCCGCCAAGAAAGAGAGCTTCAGGCTTGAGCCTTTGATCTCCGCAGGCTCAGATCAGGCCCCGCCCCACCATGCCTAGGCTTAACCAGCACCAGAAGGATTAGCAGGAGAGCTCAGAGCTCCCAACTGCACCATTCCCAGTGAACGCATTTTAGCTGGCTGCACAACTCCGGCAGTGGAGGTTCATTACTTCTGGTTCACTGAGGTTCATTACTTCTCCCCCTCACTACAGAGGGAATATTTAACCATCCCCCTTTTCCAGCACGGGATACTTCGTTTCTTGAATAATAATTTACAAGGAAAATAAGGGCATAGAGGGAAAATTCTGTTGAGTTTTCATGTTCTGCTTTTAATAGATATTTTTAAAGCAGCAACAAATCCAAAAGCTTGACCTCCAAGAGCTGAGCCTTTCAGGTCACAAGGCCTGGGTTTGAACCGTCGGCCAGACACAACCCCAGCTTCACATTCCTAGGCAGAAATTGCAGTCTTGGGATTTGCAGCCCTGTATTCCTGTTGCTAGGATGCACTGCACAGGTCTTTGCATGGATATGGGACAGGCACATAGGGGACAGGGCACTTCGCCCATGAGATTAATAACCCACGCC
The DNA here is from genome assembly GCA_026225945.1 of Cricetomys ansorgei. Taxonomy (NCBI): domain Eukaryota; kingdom Metazoa; phylum Chordata; class Mammalia; order Rodentia; family Nesomyidae; genus Cricetomys; species Cricetomys ansorgei. Next base: position 9,126,142 of record JAMJFZ010001249.1, on the reverse strand, counting down.
ACCTTCCCCCAGCAGCAGGACAGGGTGGAGAGGAGACAAGTCCCCAAGGGCTGCGGAAGGAGGTGTGAGGAGATCTCAGCAAGCTGTGCTGCCCCATGCCCACCCCGCTGCAGACCTGAGCCCGTGCTACTCATCAGCCTCCCCACCCCACCCCTTGCTGCTCATCTTCTTCTGTCTCTTCACTGTTCTCTCTGTACAAACACACAGCAAGGGCTCTGGGTACCAGTCACCAATCCAGACCCACAGCCTGCGTCTTCTCCCCACAGATATCAGGAGCTACAGAAGGCCTGTGTCAGTTCCCCAACTCAAGGGCAGCCAGACCCCAGGGTTGCTTGAGCTCAGGCTCTGTGAGGATTTACTTGTCCTGTGGACATGGTCACCTTAACCAGGGCTTCCAGAGTGCTGGCTCACCCCTTGGCCCTAACCAGCCGTCATCCCTCACTGGCCACCTGTGCCAGACAGCCTCCACCCCTGAGCTGGTAGCCCACCCTCCAGTGCAGCATCTTAGAGAAAGGCCAGACCTATTGGTGTAGGCCCACCCTCCAGTGCAGCATCTCAGTGAAAGGCCAGACCTATTGGTATAGGCCTGCCATTCTACATGTCATGTCCAAGGTCCTGGGTTCTATCTTCAGTCCTTAAAAAACAAATTAATTAATTAATTAATTAGACAGATAAATAAATAATAAATAAATGAAACTCAGCGGGGCCATCTTGGTTACACACATCCGTGTTAACTTCCTCTCGAACTCAGGTGGGGATAGGGGAATGAGACGAGAGCTTGCAGTGGTGCTCCATGCCCAGGTTCAGGCCCGCTGTGTGTTCCCTCTGGCCGCTCTGCGTGCCTGCACTGGCCTCTACTCTTCCTGAGCAGCGTGGCTGCGTTCTTCCCGTCTCAGGACCTTTGCACACGCTCCCCTGGCCTGCCGAGGTATCATCACCGCTGGGAAGTCTTCCTCGCTGGGCTTTCTGACTAGATGAGCAGACAGGCACACGCGTGCTCACACGCGTGCTCACACGTGGCAACCGCTGAAGCCTGGGTTTCACCCCTGCACAGTCTGTAACTCCTTTGCGGCTGGTGCAGTGTACCCTGAAGAACTGCAAAGCCCTAAAGACAAGAACTGGGTCTCAGTCACGCCATCATCAGCGTGTGGCTCCTCTGTGTATGTGTGTGTTTGGGCTGTGTCTACACATGTGCGCATATTTGCGGGGGTCAGAGGTTGATGCTGGGTATCTGTCTCAACCATTTTTTAGCAGAGTCTCTCACTGAGCCTGCAGCTGGCCAGCAAGCCCCAGCGTCAGCCTATCTCCACATCCTCAGCTCTGGGATCACAGGCATGGATTTTTGTTGTCTTTGTTGGGTTTTGGTTGTTTATTTCATTTGTTTTTCTGTTTGCAGGTGCTATGGATCCAAATTCAGATCCTCCCTCTTGCCCAGCAAGCATTTTCCAGGAAGCCAGCTCCCCAGCCCGGGAACCTGGTAACTAACGAGCAAAGGGACACAGTCTTCAGGACAGACTTGACCCAGTTCTGAACCTGGGTTAACCCAGTGAGATGCTGATTTCCAGCCCCTCCTCCTCCTATGGCAGAGAGAGGTCTGTGACTCCCAGGGTGGGTGCTCAGAGGGTTGGAAGCCTTAGAGCTGAGGAGGCCTGGTGGGGAGCGGCCAGGGAGATGTGGTAGGTGGTGTTCTGCGAGAAGACCTTCTTGCCGTTTGGGTTTGAATTCCCAATGCCAGGCAAAAGCTGGGCAGGCTACAGAGGCCTGGAACCCAGTGGTGGGAGAAGTCAAGATTTCAGGAGCAGAAATAGAGAGTTAATCAGAGACCTTGACTCAAAATAGAAGGTGGAGAGCAACAGAGGAAGACACTCAGGTCTCTTCTTCTGTCCTCTCTATGGGTGCACATGGGTACAGGTGCCTGCGTACACGTGAGCATCACACACACACACACACATACACACACACACGGGGGTGGGGTGGGGCAGGGGGAGCTACAAAAGCAGGAACAATTGCCACAGTGAGGAGCTACAGAGCAGAGTAGGAGATTCCTGGGGTCTAGTTTCAGTGGGTTGTTGCCCTGCTTGAGTGGGCTTCCTGGTGATGCAGCTGCCCAAGTTGCTCATGCTCCTTGTGTAACCCCAGTAAGTTCCTTGGTTCCACAAGCCTGACTTTAGCAGAATTCAGGTGGGATTTGCTTCTTTTGTCTGTTGTCAGTGCCCCCACCAGGGTGAATAGACACCTCATCATGCCTCCCCAGGAGAAGCCACAGCACAGATGCCCAGATGTCCTGTGTGTTCCTTCTTGAATCACACTAAGAACTCTGGGAATCAGACTCCACCTCTCACTCCTGGCCCCAGGGTTGCTCTGCAGGATTACCTCTATAGACAGAATCTCTATTTTCCCTAGTCAGCCTGCTGTTTTCACAGCCCTCTGGGTCATAAACAGTGAGTCCTCTGCACCAGGTCCCTGCCTCCTGGCTGGTGCTCCCTGCCTCCCGGCTGGTGCCCCTGCCTCCTGACCAGTGCCCCTGCCTCCTGGCCGGTGCCCCTGCCTCCTGGCCGGTGCCTCTGCCTCCTGGCTGGTACCCCTGCCTCCTGGCCGGTGCCCCTGCCTCCTGGCTGGTGCGCTGGAAGGAGGCCAGCTGGAGCAGTGTGTCCTGGAGAGAGAGACCTGGAAGCCCAGGGATCCTGCAAGCCAGGGGATAACAGCTGGCCAGAGGATCTCTAAAGTGAGAGGAAGCTGCAGGCTGTCACACACCTTGTGCCCAGCCTGCTAGATCCATACGCAATGCTGTGTCGATCTCAACTGATTACCCAAAAGACAGCCGGCAGTCCGAGAAATCGTAAACGTTTCTTCACAAAGGAGACAATAGGGCTGAGCAGAGGCAAACCAGAAATATACAAAGAAAGCAAGAAGAAAAAGTTCTCTGAAATCATGACATGTTTATAACAATAGCAGATAATGGCTCAGCAGTATCTTCAGTGTGCAAAGCTACCAATTAAACCTCTGTTGGGCCAAAAGCCCCCTACAGTTAGGGATAACTGCAGAGCTCTGCCGAGCTGATCTCCCACCTCTGTGATTACAGGAGCCTCTGCAAAGACTGGCTGGGGGCGGCAGAGACCTCGCAAGCTATTAAAAACTTCTTTTGATTTATTTATTTTTCTTAAATGAGAAAAGGAGAGAACAGGACCCAGGAGGAACTGATCACAATGTAATTCCCAATGTGGGTGGAAGAGAAGAGAGTGTGCCAAACCAACAGGCTCCTAACGGGCAAGCCTCATGTGTCAACCGTGAATCCCTGCGGTTGGAGATAACGCCCAGGTCTTTCAGGAGCTCCTTTGACAGGTGATAAACTGATACTGCTCCCAGCAGGTACGAAATGTCACAAGAACGCATGTTGATTTCCGTTTCCTTCTGCGTGCCTCGTGGGCGCAGAGTAGCCTGCGTTCCCTACTTGATACGTGATGGATGCAATGGAGAGCTGCTTCCCTTCTCCAGGACTCGTTGTTTTTAGGGTTCATCCCTGGGAAGACTGATTTTACCTCGGGAAAACAAACAAGTCTATACATAGGTCTTGTGGTTCTGCAAAGTGAGAAGTGCACATACGGCTCAGGAAGGCAGAGGCTCTAACCTAGGAGAGGCATCATGGCCTGGCTTGTTACAGCGGTGCTGGGATTGGCGTAGGTCCTCCCGCGTGTGCAGTGAGCACTTTTCTGTGCCGTTTCTCCCAGCCCCAGCAATTTGTGTCATCTGTTCTGTGTTGCTGTAAACATAAAACTTCTCATTTAAATAATCTGCTTTTAAAATGAGGAGAAAAACGGGAACGACGACACACAGACAGACAGACAGACAGACAGTGGCTTCCTGGAGATGTTGCTGCTGATGGAGGAAAGACCAGCCACATCTGAGAAGAACACAGCACAGATATCAGCAGACACGATGCTCACGGGCCACCCTCCCTCCCTTCATTCTCCCAAAACCCTTTGTACTCTAGGCTTAGCCAATCAGAATGCCTTATCCCTCTGGCCAATCAAAACATTCTCTGAGACTTTGAGCTATACTGTGTTGGTTGGATGATCATGATGGAGGGGGCATTCCCTTAGAGTAGCCAGTGACCAGCTCTGGCCCCCAGGGACTGAGATAACCAAGGATAACTGCTCTGAGCTCCCCCTTTGCTAGGCTTCTCTGTTCAGTTGTTGGAGGCTGGCTTTGTTCTTCTGTGAGCATCCATTCCCTTGGCTGCCCCCCACACACAGGCAGAGCTCCACAGACATGTCTCTTCTCCTATAACAGTAGCCCTAAGGTCTCAACCTGCTCCTTCGAGTTATTTCTTCCTTATTGATCATGGTCAAGTCCCTGCTGAACTCTGGTCCATACCCAGTGAAGGGCGGATGTCTGTGGATAGGCAGATACAGCCATCCATCGCTTGGACCAAAGAGCAGAGAAGTTAGTAGGCATTGTGTTGAACTCCCCGGAAGCATGAGGCCGCAAACCTGGTCTCTCACGATGGCTGAATGCTGGGGAGAAAAAGCTCACAGACTGTGAATGGAAACGTTGCAAGCCAGGGCACAAGCAAACCCTCTGCCTTGTTAGATAGTTTCTTCCTCTAAGATCTGTCCAGTGGCTGAACACTGGCAGGAACACCTGTCAAGATGAAAATATCCATAACCAGAGTCTGCGTGGCGAATCTGAAGAGTGGCAGAGTACAAACCCTGGCACAGCCCCTGACCATGCTCTGCGACCCTGGGGTCTCCTCACTTCCTTACACCCCCTCCCCATCGGCTGACTCGCCGGGAAGTGCTGAGCACAGAGCCGTCAGGGTAGGCCATTACTCTGCAGTATGGTATGGGAGTACGGCAGGACAGGGTTTGATCCCCTCACCTCCGTAGCCTCATTTGACCTTGCAAACCACCTGGCGGAGCCTGGGCCCCATCTGAACACAGTGGGGAGGTGCAGGGTGCATCAGAGCCCACTCTGGTTAGACTTCCGGCGAGCACAGTGTCCTACTGTCACTGTCCATACCCAGGGCACCGTGCTGAAGGGCAGGGTAAAGGAGAAAGAAACCAGCACCCAAGGGAGCCAGACACCAGTGAGCTCTAGCTACGCCTGTCTCTGGGGTGGCAGGAGCCCATGTTACCATCCCTGAGCTGTCTGATGTACTTAAGTACGCTTGTTTCTCAAAGCCTATGGATTTCAGGAGGGGAGGTTGGCCTGGTGGGAACCCTGTTGCCTCTCCAAGCCGGGAGAGGGTGAGAAACAGCCAGTGTTCGTGTCATCCCACATCGGCCTCACCAGCCCCCTCCGCCTGCATCACCCTTGAGGATTCGAGGTGACCCCAGGAGAGAACAATGCCCCCTAGGCTGGTCCCTGCTGAACTGCCCCCTTCCTCCGAATGGGATCTTATAGTCGGTCACATGTACACACAGCTTCACAGGCGCACGTGTCGGTTCACTGTTACAAAACGCTTGACCTGTAAAGGAAGTTTCATTTTGTTAGGCCTGTGTCTGGAGCACCCGGTAGGCCGTGTCCCTCATGGAAGGCAGGCAGCAGGAAGAGCGGTCCATGTTTGCCCCAGGTTGCCGGTTGGGGCTGTCACATTTAGGGTAAGAACCCCCCCTCAGCATACATCCCTGATAGTGCCCACACAGTCACACCCTGAGGGGTGTTCTCCAACCTCGGCGCTGTCTCCATCTAAAAAAGGTGGCCACTGATAACCATCTAATCATCGAGCCCACCCGTGTCTGAAGTTCAGGAGTGGGTGAAAGCCCTGTCCCTTTAAGTTCAGCAAAAACCAACCAGCAGGACTCTAATGTGGCCCGGATAGCTGCTGAGCTGTGGCCCTTGCCACAGGCCGGATGATGTGAAGCAATGTTTATTTCCATTTGAGGGAAGGTTAGGGCCCGAGGTAACGATAAAGAATGTTCCCTAAGAGATGAGCAAACCAGCTAAATCCAGTTCTGCTCTTTCCTCTGGGTGTTTGCACAGAGGAACCAGCTGTTGTAATGCTTTCAAAGTTTCCTGAAGCCTAAGGCTCTGGTTGTGATTTAAGCTTGGAGTCCTCTTAGGGAGACACTCCTCTTCCATCCAACACATACCCCTCTGCAGGGTCTCAGGAGCCACCGCAACGGGCCGGTTCTCTCTTGAAGTTGATTTAAAGACATTAGTAGTAAGAGTTATAAAAACGGTAATTCTGATCCTTTGACTAAGAAAAGCAGACGCCTGTAACTCTTCAGTGTCCTTCAGAAGACCCCGGTTAGGACACCACGGACATGATTTGTCTTCCCCTAGTGCTAGTGGGCAGATCCAGGCAGGTGAGAATCACTAATCATGACTTCTCTCTCTCTCTCTCTCCATCCCTCCATCCCTCCTTCTCTCTCTCCCTCCCTCCCTCCCTCTCTCTCTCTCACATACACACACACACACACACACACACACACACACCAGAAGACCCAGAGTCACATACGCTCTTATGAGACGAGAGATAAGTAGTGGTTTTGGGGGGAGGGGTGTCACAGGTATGGGGCAGGATGGCTCATGATACAACTCCAATCCAGTGCGCTTACATCCTAAGACAGACGAGATCCTGGGGGACTTGGATCAACAGAAGCATTGCTACTGTTTTCGTCAGGGTTCTCCAGAGAAACAGAACCAAGGGGATGAACATTTCATTCATTCGTTCAGTGAGCTTTTAAAATAATAACAATGGCCAAATCACATCTGAGAAGCTGAGAAGCATAGAGCCCGGCACTCGGTCCTTGAGGCTGGGTACCTCATCAGAAGAGTAACCCCAGATTAGCTGTCTCTCACTGGAGGACAACAGGTCACTCAGTCTACAAGGGGGAGGCCTCAGTAGTTACAATCTGACACCGAGAGCCCAGGAAGTTCCTGGGGGGTCCTCTGGCCTCCATTCCACAAGGAAAGCTTAGGAGTGCTTGTTCTGCTGTCGGTGAAGACAGCAGCAGCAACTGGGGAGTCAACTCAATGGCAAGAGGAAGGCCAAGACAAACTTTCCTCAGAATCGCCCATTATCTGAGCTGCTTCCAGAAGGCGCTGCCCACGTTTGGAGCAGGGCTTCCCGCATCCATCTAGGCAGTCTTCAGTTGGGGCTCCCCACTCAGGTGATTCGAATTTGTGGCAAGTTGGCATTAAAACCGAGCCATATAGTTCTGGGCTGTAATCTGAAGCCAGGTCTGTGGCTTCTGGGAGTTCAGTGGAGAATGCAGTCTAGGCTCTGTCCCCTGAGATGGCGGCCAGGATGGCCTTGGTGCCCCTCGGGTTGTAGAAGTGGCACCTCCGGTTCCTCCCTTGCTCTTCCCGTGGCCCCTTCTCCTCTCTGCGTCTCCTAACCACCCCCTTTCCTTCCTTTACACCATGGCGGTCATGGGCTGTAGAACACTTCTGTATTAGTTACTTTTCCCATTGCTGTGACAAAACACTTGAAGAGAAGCAGTTAAAAGAAGGAAGGCGTTTTCCTGCCTTCTGGTTTGAGAGCCTACTGCTCATTGTGTGGTGTGGTGGCAGGAACGGGTGGCAAGCTGCTTACATTGTACCCAATCAGGAAGCAGACCGTGAATAAGAAATAGAGTCAGGCTACAAACTCTGAGCCCTGCCCCCTGCCATACACACACACCATGGCCTGCTTCCTCCAGCAGAGATCTGCGCCCTAAAGGCTCCACAGCTCCCAGGACTCACCACCAGGTAAAGTGCAGCACCCTCTAGGTCCCTGACCTCTCAAGAGCTTGGATAATACCCACAAAGCCTGTACTTCCAGAGGGGTGTGGCAATTCCCAAGGGCTGGGACTTAGACACATTTGGGGAAAATGTAGCTAACACCTAAAGGGGTCTACTAACCCAGGGCTAAAACCACAAGGGTCAGAGTTCAAGCACTCTGGTGTCCTTAGAGCAGAAGGAGTGTGAACACATTAGGTTGCACAGAAGGACTGGCCAGCAGGCTGGACTGAAGCCCAGACAAAACTTGTGTGTTGTCTAGGGATGGCACTGTGGCCAATCTCTTGAGTGGCATAGCTTAGAAACGAAGAGAAGGGAGAGACAGCTTTATTGCTGGATAGACTCAGGTTGGTGCCCACCAAGGAACACGTTTAACGCCTCCTCTTGTGTGTCTGGTCTTGAGAAGGCAGAGGGGGAGGGTCGTCTCTCCAGCTGTTCTGTGTCTGAGCCCAGGAGGGCTTTGATTTTGTTTCTGATCTGGGTTAATCATTTATTCATGAGCCTTTGAAAATTAGACACCAGCTAATTGAAAGCTCATCCAAAGAATAGATTCCATGCTCCTCATTAACTTCCACAAGAGCGATTATAGTCAGAGGGGACAGATTCCATCAGCCCCCAGGAAGTAGATTGAGCTACCTTGGACCTGGGTCCTCTCGTTCAGTGTACAAATCTTCTTAAGGATTTCCCCCTAAAAACAGAGTCCTTTGCAGGGCCCCCTTCCTACTGATAAGAGGCAATGTCAAAGTACTTGACAACAGGCAGTCAGAATGGGGTGCACTGCCAGACCCAAGCATGACCCACAGGGAGAGCTGGAGTTCAGATGAAGAATGGATGTGGTTTCTAACACACATATATCCTGAAGATTGTGTGGCTATAATTACACTTTACATTTTTATTGCTGACCCAATGCTGGTATTGGCTGGACCTCTGGTGCTTGGCATCCCTAGGATGGAGACCAACCAGAACCCACCAGGTGATCCTGCTGAGGCCTGGCTACATCTGGATTCTGGAAGAATGGAGCCAAGTAACCAAGTAGCCAAACAACGCTTCTTGTAAGCGTTGGTTAAACAACCCCTATCCACTAGGCTCTTCTTGATCTGCCTCTTCTTTATTAGGAGAAGGAATCAGATGTCCTTCCTGTGAGAGGAGGTGTGGAGACTGCTTGTAACCAGCTGTGTGTGGTTGAAGTGTTGTGGTCTCACCCCTGAGAAAATCAGTTTTCTCATTGGGACACGTGTTTTGAAGATGGCAGGCACCACGCAGGGCCTGGCAGTCACCATGTCACAAGTAAATGCAAATCACAAGGAGGTTCCAGCTGCAGCCATTTCCTCTGAGGGCCAGCGCCTCCATCAGGGTTCAGGTGCACCTCCAACAGGTGCACCTCCATCAGGTGCATCTCCATCAGCTCTCACACGCATGGAGGAGGGGAGAACACAGGGCGCCTTAGGACTATTTCCTTGGTGGAAGAATAACAGAACCCCAAGTCGGGTTAAGCTGATCCGCCAATGAGGTGACTGGGAATGTAAACGGTCTCCAGATTGGCAGGTTGAACATGTTTACCTTCTACCTTCTGGTTTCAGGTTCAAATGGAGAGAAAGAGCTGCTTTCAGGAGATCATGGGCTATGGACATCTCCTAATTCAGTCTGCAGAAATGGAAGCTCGGGAAATAGTTTACAAACCCAGCCACAATCATTTTCTGAAATGCAGTGAGACAGAGCTCAGCGACTCTTCCAATCATGCCCCCTTCCCATCACCTTTGAAAACAGACATTAAAGGTCAGTTTAAAAACCATCGTTGTAAACATTTCACAAGGCTGAATCTTGCCCATGATTCCTGTAAGGACTTGTCTGTATTATTCCACATTTTAAGCATAGTTTCTGGGGTTAATTAGATTCCCGGCCCTGAAAATGTTTAAGTGCCTCTGATGACTTACTTCCAACTGATAATTTTGTGTTAGGAACAGAAAAAGAATAACAAATAGAGAGTCAGTAAATACATTCTTCATATTCCTCCTGATGAGTGCAGAGAATATATTTCTGAAATTTAATTAAATATCAAGATGTCCATGAGATCTATAATAAGCCACTTTGCAAGACCTCTAAATGTCAAGGAAAAGCACGTTTCACGTGAAACGCCCCTCCTCTCCAGTAAATCTGTGAAGATTCAGGACTTTTTAAAAACCTCCAGAACCCACAAGTACATATTTTATCTTGAAAGTATTTTTCAAAGACTTGGGAGTAGCCACTCGTCTGCAGAGTAGCCGAGCCGGTGCATTTTAATTTACCCCAGCCCTGCTTAGTATTATTCTCAGAACTATGCCAGAAAGGTCTGAAACCTGCCAGAAGTGGGCAACAAAAACTTGAACTCAGTAAGAGACAAAACAATCTCTTGAGACTCGAGAAATGGTTCAGTGGGTAAGAGCACCAACTGTAAAGTGTAAGGTCCTGAGTTCAAATCCCCAGCACCTATAAAAGAGCCAAGGATAGCTGTGTGTGCCTTTAACCCCACTGGCCATCCAGCCTATACAAAATGGTGAGCTCAGATTCAATAAGAGACTCTGTCATGGGTGATAAAGGAGAGAGAGCAGCTAGAGGAAGACCCTGGTGTTTGAGCTGGAGAGGCAGGAAGAGGGCATCAGGGTCTTCCTCTAGCTGTTCTCTCTCTTATTACCCGTGACAGAGTCTCTTACTGACCCTCAACCACAACCCCAAGAAGCCAACCCCTTTGCTTTGTGGCGCTGAGCTTAAACTTGTGTTACACACTCGGCCAATGAACTCCAGAGAGTCTTCCCATGAATTCCTCCTGAAGCTCTTTTCTGCTGCCAAGTGGAGAATCGTGCTCCACCTGAGGGGAGGTTTCTGGATAGGGATCCCCGGGCTGCTGCAGGTGACAGCGTGCAGTGTGTGCAGTTGTATACAGCTGTGTGCAGCCGCGTGCAGCAGTGTCTCCCGGCCTGCCCCTCTGCTGCTGATATGACCCCATCAAGAAGAGCAGGTGAAAGTCTCCAGTGACCCCAAAGACCATCTTCAGGGTGCGGACAGGAACCTTAGGCTTCAGAAGAGGAAGACTGAGTCAGGGACCAAAAGTATGTGGAATTAAGCAATCCTTGTCCAAATGTAGATCTGTACACACCTGTCTTCCCTGAGGACGGGCAGTGGGGTCTGAAGATCTCATTACCCCAGGGACAAACAGTCCTCAGCCAGTGCCCTTCTGCCCCAGGGTGCAGACTCCGCCTCGTCGATAACTGCCCTCATCTGGGGTATGGAGTCTGGTCTTCCCAGAAACCTTGGTCACTCCAGGTTAAGGACCACAACTGACCTTTGTGCATTCAGCCTTAAAACGGGGTGACACGGGTCAGACAGACACTCCCTGAGTGATCGCCATGATGGTGGAAAGCCACGAGGAATTTGGACGCAGAGGGAAGGAGACAGACACAAACTGAAGCCAGAACTTCAGCCTGCCCTTGGTTACCCTGGGGCCCAAGTGAGGAGTCAATGTTCTGGGCTCCCTCGCCGTGGGGGCTGCAGCAGGCGGTTTCTCTCCTTGTGTGCTGGCTTCCATATATCTTACCAAAAAAGAATTCCTCCCACAGGCACCAGGGCATCCTGCAGGCGCCTGGTCCGTGCTCCTGCCACACAAGCTGGACTTCGTTTTCTTTTCTTTTTTTGAGGGCGCAGGGGTAGGAAGGTGGACCAGGGAGAAGTGGGAAGAGGGTGTTGCATGAAACTCAAGTTATTAATGAAAGCATCATAAAGTATTTTTTAAAAGAGAAAATCAAAAATTTAAAAATAACAGTTCCTTCTGATAATCTTTTTAAAAAAGTATAACAGGATGGTCTTACGTCATCCCCTCGCCCCCCCCCCTCACCCTCTTTATCTCTGCCTCGTTCCAGAAGGCTCAGCTATGGCTGTTTTACTGTTTAGAATGCAAGCCGAAGGTTAATTACTTTTCATGACCCTGGAACTCTCAGGGAGGATGTCAACAGATTCACTAATTGCCCCTCAAAGCTTGCTCTGGATGAAGGGCCAAGGTCTGGGAGAAAGTTGCTAAGCCAGTTGTTCCCGTGGCTGTGAATGCATTGGCAAGCTGGCAGGGCTGTGTAGGGCTGTGTTCTGCTTGAGTTTTTGTCAACTTGACACAAGCTAGAGTTATCTGGGAAGAGATAACTTCCTCGGTTGAGAAAATGCTTCCCTCCGACGGGACTGCAGGCAGGACTGTGGGCATTTTCCTGATTAATGATTGATGTGGAGGGTCCGGCCCACATTTGGCAGTACCCTGGGCAGGTAGGTGATCACCTGAGTTGTGTAAAAAAGCAGGCTTAGCAATCTTCCATGTCCGCCGTGTTCCTGCCTCCAGGGTCCTGCCCTGAGTTCCCGCCCTGACTTCCTTTCAGGTGTGCTGGACTGTGACTGGGATTATGAAGTCAAATCAGCTCTCTCCTTCCCGTGTTGCTTTTGACCATGGTGTTAATCATAGCAATAGAAAGCAAACTAGGGCAGAGTTTTAATCCATTCAGGCCTGCTGTCACAATCAATCTGATAGGATATAGGATCACCACGGAGACAACTGTCAGGGCGTGGGTTTGAGGAGCTATCCACCTTAGCTTGACTGAGGTGGAAAGACACTTCACAGACGCGGATCGCGGCGGTGTCTGTAGCTCGCTGCTGACTGTTAGTACACACTCACTGTGGAATGCATGCGATCCTGCCATGTGCCACGCCCACACACAGCCTTCTCTCCACGTTGCATAGCAGTACCGGGGAACCTAAGACCTCACACATGCTCGGCCAGTGTTCTCTTACAGCGCCAGGTCCTCAGCTGTTTTATTTTTCACTTTGAGGTAGATTCTCACTCAGTTCCCAGGCTAGCCTTTAGCCCAGGCTGATCTTGAACTTGTGTCCCTCCTGCTTCAGCCACCCTAGTAACTGAGCTGACAGGCCTATGTTGTCGGGCCTGGCAAATTATCTGTCTTAAGATGTTCCAGCTTTGAGGATACAAACAGACCACTTTCCTACCTTACTCTGGGTGTGTAAGCTTTTACAACCCTGAATCTGGAACTCTCTCTCTGTACACCCTGGTCCCACAGGGCCGGCCCCTCGTGTCTTGCTTAGCAAATCTGAGTCCCCCGCCCCAGCCGCTGGCACCAGCATTGTAGGGTGACCGTAGGAAGCGGGTCTCTGCTCGCAGACTGCACCTTCCAGCACAGGACACTGACAGTATGCAAACAAGCAAATTCTCTCCCCAGGGTAGCCCAGGCTGCGGACTCTGGAAGGAGAGGAGAAGGCTGGAAGGGGAGGGCTACCACAGAGGCACTGTTGGCAGGAGCTCTCTAAGCTTCAACACACAGCATTGATGAGAAGGAAGGGCGTAGCAGAAAGCCAGGACAGAATTCCCGGGGTTACATGTGCAGATGCACTAAGGCTGCAGCAGGCAGCCATGCCGTGTTCCAAGAGGAAGCCTAGTGGGTAGACAGCCATGTAGGGCTCAGATGTGCTGCAGACTGCAATGATCTTAAGGATGGCCCCAGTGAGAACTCATCTCTGGGGATGGACAAGACCCACAATGCCAGACTCATCAATGCCAGGCCCACACCCGTCTCCCTCTTCCTTGGACTACATAATGGTGCACTGACTGACCTTTCAGCCACCCACCTCAGGATTTGTGGGTCCATCTAACCTTCAGACATGAAGCTTCCCAAGGGGAAGACGGACCTTACGATTGACTGTTTCCCACAGGACATGGAGACAGTGTGGATCACAGCCACAGTGTCTCTGAGAAAACCAGGTGAAACTCCTGCCAGTTGAATCCTTGCTTCAAAGCCAAGCACAGCCTCCTTTGGCCTCTTAGCATCACCTACCCATGAACACCTCTCTTCCTCCTGAGGTCCAGAACTTGGGAGGCTGAAGCAAGAGGGCTACCATGAGTTCAAGGTCTGTCTAGGCTACATAGCAAGACCTATCTCCAAAACAAAGCACCAGCAAAAAATGCATGCACAAAAGGCACCTGAGAGAAGCTAGGTGACTGTCATGTCCCTGTCTCTTAGGCCAGGGAACAACCTGTGACCACTCATGGGTCCTGACATGCATGCCGCCATGTCTTAATTTGGCCACAGCAACAGAACTAACAGATTGCAGAGCCCGAGTGTTCCCTCTGACCAAGTCACAGCCAGGCTTCTTGTTCAGACCCATTCAGAATGAAAGGCCTGGAGGTGGTATCTGAAAATGGAGTGCTCTCTAAAGGAGACCTGAACCCTGGCATAATCCCATCACTCAGCCTGTACATGGGAGACACCTGCTCCTCAGGACATTCATTGTTCCAAAATTGTCACCAGGTACCAAACATAGACCTACACTGAAGTTCTCCGAAGAAACCCCACTCCTGGTACTGAAAACCCCACAGGCTGTTGACTGACTTCAACTTCATGGTCCTAGAGAGACAGAATGCAGCAGGTAGAAAGCCTAAATTAACGTGACATTTGCTACCAAACTCTGACAACCCTGTGACTAGCAGGTGAAGCTTCACGGACTCATTGTTAAACTTAGCAGACAACTGGCTTCTACCACCCACAAAGTCTGTAAGTCGTCAATATACCTAAGATGGCTAGAGGGCCCTCCTGTGCTGTGAGCTACCTGCCCGAAGACCCCACCAGGGGCTGCCTCTGACTCTGTGACTATAAAAGCCCACGGATCTGTTTCCGGACCATGATCACTCATATTTGGCTATGGATAAATGTTTTTCCTCCCTTTGCAGCAAGAACTGTGTTTGCATTGATGCCTGCAGCATTGAAAGCTCCCAGAGCCCCTGTGGCATCAAGGTTGGTTCTAGTGAAGGACAACAGGAGCCACAGAAAACTAGGAACATGAAACAGACAGGATTGAGTCACAGGTGTGAAGGAGCCAATGAAGGCATTTCTGGGGTGCTAGAATCAGAGCTGAGGCCTGAAGAGGGGTTCTAGAAAGATCCAACGTGGGCCAACATGAGAGCCTTCCAAAGTGAGGAAACGTGCAAAAGCCCCATAGTATAAGAACGGAGGACAGCCACTAAAGATCCTGAAGAGCGACTGAGGTGCCTGTGATGTATAGGAGCTAAGGGGATTGGGGTCATGGTGACCAAGGCCCAGAGGGCCTGTGATGTACAGGAGCTAAGGGGATCGGGGTCACGGTGACCAAGGCCCCGAGGGCCTGTGATGTACAGGAGCTAAGGGTTCAGGGTCACAGTGACCAAAGCCCTGGTGCTTGGGATGTACAGGAGCTAAGGGGTTTGGGGTCACGGTGACCAAGGCCCCAAAGACAGCATCTCCATGGACACCACACAGCAGGTGCCGGCTTTGTTGGGGGGGGGCAGGAAATAAAGGAGACAGGATGTGAGATGCTTTCGAAACCCCTTATAAAAGCCACATCTTCAAAGGCCCAGATGTGGAGCTTTGGTCAGAAGAATGGTCCACCTGAGCAGGTCAGCCTTGCTGGCTGCTGGATGTTGCCTAAGGCCTCACACCCCTGTGCTGGCCATGCCTTCCTCTTCCTGCATCGTTTGTGGGGTTCGGCATTCCCACCAAAGCATCCTTGATTCTGGTCCTGTGCCGGAGCCAATGAGCAAAGGTTCCCTAGCACCCCAAGGTGGGCCCTGGCGTATGGCCTTGGGACTGGGGCGGGGGAACACCTGTTGTCGCGGGGAAGCTGCCTGTGTAGTGGAATTTTTCCCCTCTATGATTTTTACCTTAGAAACCCACCACCCCCTTTCCTTCGGGTGCCAGGAAGTTATTTCACGCACTGCTGGGGGCACGACTTGGAGTTCTGTTTATTCTAATGTGCTTCAAAATCTCTGTGACTCACAGGGGAAAATAATTCACAACGCTAAATGCTGACAGGCAGAGAGCTTGGCAGGCTGTCTCACCAGCCCACCCTGCCAGCCAGAAGTCCTTCTGTCTGTCTGTCTCTGCATGAAAAGGCGCTGCTTTGTCCCTGTCTGGGGCTCTGGAGGATGGAGTAAACTCTGGGAGGGAGCCCTGGTTTAACCTGCAGGGTGACTGAGGTTCTCTAAGATTGAACTTCCTTCGGGAAGTGGGGTAGTCGGGAAGAACTCCAGGCTTGCCTCTGGCCTCTGGCAACTTTTGGCCTGGGCACATGCAGGTAAATGCAAGGAAAATGTGCAGTTGCCGTTGGTGAATTGCTTCCATCCCAAGTGGTCCTTTGATATATTTCCCTGGGGTCGAGGCTCTGGAGGTAATGTGAAGGTGGACGGACCCAGGGAGGCGGGAAGAAGAGGGTGGGGAGTGGTCAGAACAACGGAGCTGAGCTCTAAAAGACCTTGTCGGTCTGAGTTCATCTCCAGAAGACGGGTGTCAGGGAGGGAGAGCCAGCCAGCTCCTGAGGACAGGAAAGCCAGGTGTGGCGGGCAGAGCTGAGGAAGAGGACCTGAGAGCGTGCCAGGATGCTGTGTGTGGACCATGCGAGCAGTGGGCAGAGCACCTCGCTTGTTGCTGTTGCCGTTCACTTCCTGGGATCATAGCTACAGGTTCTAATCACTCCTGGAGCACACTCCCTCCTGCCGCAGCCTAGCTCATAATGCCCATTCTGTCAGAGCTGTGTGCACCTTCTCTCTACTTTCTGAGCAAGCCTTATCTCCCCCAGGAAGGCTCCTTTACTCCCCCCTTCCCCAAGAGTAGGTCAGTTTGTCCTGCTTGCTTCTCTCATAGCTTCAGGCAGTGTGTCTCCCAAAACTAATTCCTGTAGGAATCTTATATTTATATTTTATAGGTATTGCCTGTCTATCTTATTAGATTTAAATCCTTGGAGAGAGGCAGAGGCTGCACATGGTTTTGCTCAACGTGAAGTCTATATAGCAGGAAAGAAGGCAGCATCTGGGATAGATGGTGGGCAAACAGGCAAAGTGGGACTCAGTCTAAAACCCGGGCAAGGTGTCCTGTCACCTGAGCGGTTTGGAACAGGCAGCCCCCATGCACTCCCGAACACTGCTGCACATAGTAGGGCCATCAATGAAACATACTGCCCTGCTCTCACAGAGACCACACAGACCCCATGAGCACTGGTAATGTCATTTAGGGGTAGGAATTGTTGTGTTTCCTTTGGGTGGGAAAGATTTGACACAGCAGAGCGGTGGCCATGGCTGGTGGTCATGCTTCCTAACGGGGAGGGTGTTGGAGAGCACTGCTAAGCAGAGTGTGTTTGGAAGGGACCCTCAGGTGCTGGTCCTCTCCTACCGCCCTGCTTGACCTACTGCACCATCACCCCTGATCCTGGAGCAACAGAATCTTTTAGCAACCTCAGCTTCCAAGCTCTAAAAGGAATAGACTCTGAGCTTTCCTTCCCTTGGCGACACCATTTAGCTCAACAGTGGAGGTGGGCACGTGCTGGCCCATTGCCTGGCTCTGGCCTGGAGGGCTCTGGTCTGGTCCAGACAACCCTCAACAGTGAAGAGAGATTGACTTTCAGAAGGAATTGTGCATGCACGTATGTGTGTGTGGACGTGTGTACATGTGCGTGTGCATGTGTGTGTGTACATGTGTGTTCGTGTGTGTGTATGTGTGTGTGTACACCAGAAAGTTAGAAAGCAATGCTTAACTGATGAAATCATGGCAAGCCAATTCTTCCTTCTAGAACGTTCTTGCAAGATCATAATATAATGTGTTATCAAATAAGGTGTCAAAACAAACCTAGGGAATGTAAATCCAGCATCTGGGGACCCAGCCCCATTCATCAGCACTGGAAATTCAGAAGCCATGGGAAGGAGCTGCTTAAACATGCAGAGCTCTCCCGTGGGGATGGCCTTAGGAGCGACGGGCACGAAGAGGGTTTCTTATGTGAAGTAATGGTCAGTAGGTAACAGGTCAACATTGTAGACACAAATCTCCTCTACAAACAAGAGAGACGAAGAGCAGCCCAGCTGCAAATGAGTGGAACGACCCAACTGGGAGGTTCAGAAGTGGACACCCGCGGAATGGCCAGACGATGGGAGAAAGGGAGAAAGCCTGAAACTCTCCAAACTGTGTCAAACTTGCACCCACACATTAGCAGTGATGTAATGGATGAGAAACAGCCCCGTAGGCTCGTGCGCATGAACATCTGAATAAAGGTTTGTCCCAGTCTTTGGAGGGTTGGTGGCCTCGTTTGGAGAGGTTGCTGAGCCTCTAGGAGATGCAGGCATGCAGGACCGAGTGCAGCCCTGGGGTAGGCTTTAAGGGTTTACAGGCCTGTCTGCTCTCCCTGGGATTGGTTTTTCTCTCTCTCCCTCTCCCTCTCCACCCCTGTCTCCCCCATCTTCCCCCTCTATCTCCCTCTCTCCCTCTTTCTCTTCCTATGCTTCTCTCTCCCTCCCTCCCTCTCTTCCCCTCCCTCCCTCTCTCTCTCTCCTCTCCCTCCCTCTCTCTCTCCCTCCCTTGCTATCCCCGTCTCTCCCTCTCTCCTCCTCTCTCTCCCCTCCCTCTCTCTCTCCCTCCCCCCTCTCTCCTTCTCCCTCCCCAGTCTCTCTCCCCCTCCCCCTTGCCCTTTCTCCTCCTTCTCCTCCTTCTTCTTTCTTTCCCTCTCTCTCTCTCTCTCTCTCTCTCTCTCTCTCTCTCTCTCCTTCTTGTATGTGGATGAAATATGATCCGGTATTTCCTGCTGCCGTGGTGGACTCTCCCTCTGAAACCATAATCCAAAATAAACTCTTCCTTCTCTGAGTTCCTTTTGGTCACGGTGTTTCATATGACAACAGAAAAGCAACTCATGTGGAGCCTCGTGCCAGGAGCCCACGGAAACACAAGAGAAGAAAGCTGCAACCTCCCCGAAGGGCTGGGGTGGGGAAACACAGATTAGTCCCGACACAGCAAGATGGCTAGCTGTTAACTCCAGAAGAAGGCACAGGAAGAGAAGCGCCCTGCATGTGTGTGCAGCCCCTTTCTCGTCCTTGCCTGTGTAGACCTTGACCACTTGAGAGGAAGTCTTTTTCAAGAGAACCACAGACAGTTTCCAACTGACTTCTGCTTTGAGGTTTGGGGAGCACAAATACGGACCTGTCTCCACTGGCTGGAACACCCACTGGTACTGGGGATAGAGGTGCTATGAGGAAAACCCGACCCCACTCAACCTGGGATCACCATGCTCACCTTCTGACAAGCCAGGGCCTTAGCGTGTCTTATGCTGACGTGAGCTGCACCCTCCCCGGGAGCCCGCGGGTGGGACGCGCGCTGGGAGGGACACTTGAGTGCATTACTTACTTTTCCTTCTGCTGTGACTGAAGAGCACTGAAAGCGACTCGGGGAAGAAGGGCTTACTCTTGGCTCTGAGTTTGAGGTGTAGTACATCGCGACAGGAAGTTACGGTAGCAGGAGCTTGAGGATGACGGTCACATGACATGCACAGTCAGCAAGCAGAGTGGCGAATGCTGGTTCTCAGCCCGCGTTCTCCTGTGTAGTGTGGTACCCCCTGCTCAGGGAACGTGGCCGCCTTCTTCTGGCTCGGGTCTCCCCACATCAATCAACCTAGGCACCCTCTTGCTGGCGTACTCAGAGGCCGCTCTTCCAGGGGAGTCTGGATCCGGTTAAGTCGATAACTAGCAATAGCAGAGGGGCTCACAGGTCCTCGGCCCTCCCGCGCCACTGCGCCTGCGTCGAACAGGTTGGCATCCTCCTCAATGCGCAGACTCTGACCCTGCCTTCCTTCGCAAGGCTGCATCTGAATCACCCGCCTTCACCTAAACCCCGAACAGCCTGCCTTCGTTCTCAGGAGTCTCGCTGAGCGTGTGCCCCTCGCTCCACACCTTTGCCTGTCCATTAGACTTGTTCTTACTGGTTCCCCAAAGTTAATTCCCCAGGGGTCTCTTTGGTCCCAGAGCGGGGCTCCCGTCTCTGCTGATGCTGAACCCACTGATTACTGAATACGTGTTGGTCGACTGACTTACCAGAGAAATAACACATAGATGGATGGAAATAGAGAATTCCTCAGCAAAACCCTGGTTAAATGCGTTCTACCTAATGTGGACAAGATGGGGGTATTTAGAAATTTTTTTTTCTTTTAACTGACATTTGAAAATGGATTTATTCTTCTGGTGACACTTATTGAAAAGAAATAGGAAAATGGCAAACTCTGAGGTTGCCTTTACAGAAGTTAATTCTGACCTTGTTATAAAGCACTGCATATTTTTACAATTAATCACTCTGGGTCTCTCGGTGACATTTACTTTGAGAAAATGTGCGCTAGAGGAACTCAGAGGACAGATTAGAGATAGTGTGACTTTGTAGACTCATTGGAAACCGGCATCACCAGGTGTCCCGGGTTCTGAGCCTCAGCCATAACCTGATCAAGCCATCTCCTGCTCAGTCTCCCACCAGCCACCCATCCGCTGTGGAAGGGCTGGTGGGGGGACCTCTATGTCCCAGACACTGTGAACACACAGGAGCCCCTGCCCGGATCCTACCAGGTAAAGCCAGACAGCAGAGAGCAGAGCACATCACCACAAGCATGGGGAAAGTCAAGAGCCACTCGGGGTGAAGAGATAATGGACTCAAGGTGTGTAGCCACTGATGGGGTATCCTGAAAACTGCTCCCTGAGAATCTGGTCTTGGATCTAAAGGAGGCGGAGGCACACGGAAGCCTCGTCTGGAGGGTGGTAGGGCTCAGCTTGTCTCGTTCTCTGGGGTCTAGAATGCAGAGCCTGGCATGTTTGTGGCTCCTGAGACTTAGTTCCCACCTGCTAAACACACCCTGCCTCCTGCTGAGTTAATGTGCCTTCATGTCTGGGCATCTCTGTGTCGCTCACAAATTTTCATAGAGACTAGAATATTTTGTGGTGAATTCTCCCTCCTGTCACATTTCGATTCCCCATCCAGTTCACACGAGAAAGGAAATTCTACATGTATGAATTCTCCCTCCTTTCCAAGGCTTTCCTTTTGGGTGATGCATCAGCCCCACCATGTTCTGTCATTGGCTAAAGAGCTGAGGTAAACAGATGCTGATGGCTTTGGTCTCTCTATTGTTTCTAGAACCTTTCCAAATAAAACAGCCAGTCCCCTTTGTCCACAGACACATTGTCCTCCGTCACTCAGGCCCCAACATGGGCTGAGAGACAGTGGGGCACACTTCAGCTTTCCCTTCCATGGAACCCAAAAGAAAAGAAGCCAAATACCCCCAAAGCCAACTCCCTTTCTCCTGGAATCATGCATTCTCTCCTCAAATGTGCGCCATGTGAGGTCGCCACCAACAGCGCTTAGAAAATGAACATCTCTGCTGTTTCCTTAAGAAAGACAGTGCGGACGGAGCAAACTTGCCCGGGTTTGCCCAGGCTAGGAGCTACAGAGCAGAGATGAGAGTTGGGAGATACGGGCTCGGGGTCTGCTCTTTACCACCAGTCCCCATGGCCTGTGAGAGCGAGGCCAGGGGACTCGTGAGGCGTCACCTCCCTGGTTCCTGGTGCGTTACGTGGCACACTAACAACTGCACTATCAGTGGTGATTGTTAAGAGAGGAGAGGACATTGAGAAAGCTAGGATAAGCCCAACAAGTCCTTGGGGTGGTAGCACCCCCTTTTTCAGGGTGGAGACACAGATCCTCCCCCCCACGCAGAAGACACCTGGCAGATATTCTGGATCTGTAGCACGTTAGTCAGGTACACAGCTCGCACATAACTCATCCACACTCATAAAGTTTGGGGGCATCGTCTTCCTTGCTTGGATTTCCTGCATGAGATTTGCATGCCTAACAGCCCCTGGCAAATGCTCACGGGTGACAGACTTACTGCTCTCCTCCCTCTGAGGAGCCCAGCAGGTCCCTCGGCAGGTAGACGGGGAGCACCTACCCCTTTCCCTTTACCACTGACCCATTATAGGAACTTCAAAGCTGCCAGAATCTGCTGGAGAAACCGCCATCCGGCTCAGGTCTTCCCTTTCCAGGTGCTGGCAGTGGATCCAGTCAGGCAACCATCGTGCTGGAATCTCTGCTGTGTGGAGCGAGGTCTCCTCCACCTGTCGCATTTTGATTCCCCGCCCAGTTCCCAGGAGAAAGGAAAGTTATTATGACCCAGGAGGGATGCCTGCGAGAGCCCAGCAACCCCTATGGTCAGGGCCCAGAGACCAGGAAGCCTAGAGTGCTAGAGAGCCGACCCAGGGGAGGAAGGGTGTTTTAGTTATGTGACCAAATATCTGAAAGAAACCATTTAAACCATTGGCGTATGGCTCTGGGGGGTTGGGCCGTGGTTTCAGGTTCTGCTGCTTTTAGGTGGTGGCAACCAGGATGTCAAGGGTGGAGAATGTACAGAGGCAAAGCTGCTCACGTCAAAAAGGCCAGGAGAGAGGAGGCAGTCCAAAGACATGATGTGCCCATCTGAGATGTGCCCTGGTGGGTGACCCACTCCCTCCCTCTGGAGCCTGTCGACTATGACGTCATCCACGAATGAACCCTCCTGAGGTTAGCACTCTGAGGAGTCAATCCTTTCTTAAGTAAAAACGGCTGGGGACCAAACCTCCCTCGGTCCACAGTCAAACCACAAGGACTCTAGGTGGTCTGAGTGAGGGACTCTTCCCACAGGCTCAGGCCTTGGTCCCCGGTTGGTGGCCTTTTTTTCTGGGGGAGGTTTAGACGGTGTAGCCTTTGCTGGAGAAAGTGAGTTGCTGGACTGGGCATTGGAAGGACTTAGCCCCACCCTGCTTCCAGTTTGCTCTCTCCCTCCCTCCTCCCTCTCTCTCTCTCTCTCTCTCTCCCTCTCCATCTCTCTTCCTCTCTCTCTCTCCCTTTCCCTCTCTGCCCCTTTCTCTACCTCTGCCCCCTCTCCCTTTCTCCCTCTGTCCGCCCCCCCTCCCTCTCTGCTTAGTGCTTGTAGTTGCTATGTGATCCTTCAGCTTCCTGGTGCAGCCACCATGAGCCAACCACTGCCAAGTGTCCTGGCCATGAGTGCTTCCTTCAGTAAGTGTTTCATCACAGTGGCAGAAAAGTAACAGAAGTAGCAGAAGCCTTGGCGCCGGTGCTGAGCTGAGGAAAATGTGTGCAGCTGTCTCCTTTCAACTGAACTCTCGCCGTGAGGGGAGGAAGTTCATAAGGTTTAAGAAACACACAGAGCTTACCAGACTCAAGAGCCCTTCCCCAAGGTTACAAAGACAGTAAAGAACCACCAGGCCGGCAGGAAGGGGCTCCCTACTGCCTGGATGCTGCACAGGAGGCTCCAGGGGTGCTGCTGCTCTGAGTAGTCTGAGCTAGGGTAGGCTTTTTGGTTGCCTTTGAGTCACCCCCACTCCTATAAGTAACCCCAGGAAACTTGCTGGTCCCCTAAGCTCAACCCAGCCCTGAATCGCATCCTTCCTGAGCCGGAAGAAAGGGTCTGTAACAGGCCAGAGAACGCATTGGTACCCCGGCTGTGCCTGCACATGTCCCATGAGAAAAGTCAGGACTGTCACATGTCAACACTCTTAGGTCTGAGCTGTTCATCCAGGGCAAGGCATGTGCAATGATGGGGAAGCCCGAGGTACTTCTGAGGCCCAGAGGACCCCAGTGACTGGGCAAGCCCAAGCCAGTTAAAGCCCTGGGAGGGGGATCATTTATCTCATTCTGTGTGTCTAGTTGCAGGTTCCAGGGAAAATGCTAAGCCTCCGGTAGAGCCACTTTCCGAGTCTTTATGCTCCCCAGAAATTTCAAAACCTCTTTTAAAACGAAAGGGTGGGATAGGGCAGACAGTTGCAGTTTTTGAAAAACAAAAAGAAAGAGGGGCTGGGGAGATCGCTCAGCAGTCTAAGTTACTTGTCTAATGCAGGGAAGAGACTTCACAACAAAGACAACTTACAAAAGAGAGAATTTGTTGGAGCTCACGGTTCCGGGGGTTAGAGTTCATGGTCGTGATGTCAGAGCATGGCAGCAGGCAAGCAGGCATGCACCGGAGCAGTAGCTGAGATGACACACCTGATCCATGAGCACAGCTCAGGGAGTTCGAGAGAGAACTGCGAATGGCATGGGGTTTTGAAGTCTGGAAGCCCACCCCCGTGGCACACCTCCCCCAGCAGGCCACACCTCCTAATCCTTCTTAAACAGTTCTACCAACTCGGGACCAAGCATTCAAATACATGAGCTATAGGGCCGGTTCTCATTCAAACCGCAGTCGGCACCGTGCCTCCATACAAGCCTGAGAAACTTAGGGTTTTGAGCACAAATCTAAAAACCAGGTGAGATGATACAATCCCAGTAAGAGGTCAGTGATAGGTCAGGAACAGAGAAAGGCAGATCCCTAAAGTTTATTTATTGTATTTATTTATTTATTGTATTGTATTTATTGATCTAACCAATTAGTGAGCTCCAGGTTCAATGAGAAACTCAGTCTGGAAAAGTAAGGTGTAGATCGCCCATCTCTGGCCTCCACAGGCATAGGCACACATTAAAAAAGACAAGAGGGAGGGACGGAGAGAGATGGGGGCTGGGTGTACTAATGGGAATTTAATTTCTCAACACTGTCGGGATGACCCTGGCTATCCTCGGCTCTGTTTTGCTTGGATTAACGTTCCCAAGACATCTATATGAAAATCGGCTGCCCTGGGCCTGCCCAGGGTGCTCATTTTTCCACAGAGCTCACGGCACTGGCTCCACCATGTCTGATCCCTAACTGTGAGTCCTTGAACGGGGCCTCTGCTGCCGCTCCAGGCACATCCATCACGCGGGCAGCACCCTGAGACTCGCTTCCGTTCTCATTTGTTCCTCTCTGAAATTTCTGCCTACAAGGAAGGGCTGGGTTGTTCATTTCAGAGAAGCAGCTCAGCACCAAGTTAATTACAGCAGAGAAAGAAGCAGAGGGTTCTGGCCATTCTCCAGGCTATTTATTCCAAGACATTTCCAGGCGACTGGAACCAAGCAAGGGAGTCCGGGACGCAGCGCCTTCCTACAAGAGAAGGAGGAGCGAGGAGGGCCAGGAGGCCTGCCAGCTCTTCGCACTCTTGTTAGACAGATGCAGGAAGGAGGGGTCGGGGAGGCGGGTGCCGTTCTCATCATTATGATACTGCATTTTTCTGCTCCCATTTGTTCCCGCTCTCTTCACATCCCAGAAACTGCAGGGACAGGGGGATCTGGCTGCTGGTTCTTAATATAACTGGGCTTGGTCATGGGCGTGTACTATCCTTTTCCCGGCCTCAGGGGTTTATCTCAAGGTGGCTGTGCTCAGGAGCTTTGTAGATGTATTTTCTACTCGGGGAATCAGTGTACTTTTGAAGGCCTTAATAACCAAAAGCTGGACAGTCTAGGGACACACACAGTGGCCCCTGTGTGCTCCCTTCTGTCTCTCCTGAATAACGTAGCTGTTTTAAATAGCACCGGTTCATGCGCGTGACAGCCAAAGCTGCCATCCCAAGCTGAGCTCTTCATCGGCTCGCAAGCAATTATTCCAGTAGATGGATTCAATTGTTCGTATTTGTCACATAAAGACAGGTTGGTAAAATATCAGTGAATAAAAGCAACCTGTGAATAAAACACTCAGGGGTGGGTATCCTGGAGGCATCTCTTCCCTGTGTTCCACTCCTCATCCACCCTGCGGCCGTGCAGCCAGCAGCAAACGCCACTGTGAAGACAGACTACAAGCCTGAGCTATGTGAAGGACCACTCTGCAGACCCGGCCTGGGAAGCTGGCGTGGGAGGTGCAGCAAACTTCAGCAGCCTGTACAGGCCACCAACCTGTGGGACCTGCCCATAACATGTTAGACCAACGCATATTGATGGAATGGAGTCATCAGTCCTCAGTCACGTGCCCGAACCCGTAATGCTAGAGGCGGAGGAGACATGAGCGGGCCTTCAAAGGCAGACTGAGTCTGCTCAGACGAGGCATGAAGAAACCTGGATCTCATCTCCTGGGTGGGTCTTCGCATCCATGTAGTCTCCACACCATGTGGAGCTGTGCCTGTGATGCAGACATTTATTTTTGGTTGTGTCAAAATGGTGGTTTTGTGCACTGTTGGTGAAGGGCTGCCCAGGCCTTGGCATCTGTATCGTCTGGAGGAGTTGGCTTTATGTAAAAGATGTTTGATTGCTCATGATCTGCACGTGCTATCAAAAGAACACCTGAGAAGCTTAGGCGTCAATAAAACCCCGAGATGAGAGGCTCAGGGTTCCACTGTCCAGGACGGCACTTGCCATGATGGTGGTTCCCTCTGCTGAGGTCTGGCAGGCTTTGCACCTATGAGAATGCCTCCTCGTCATCCTTGGTGAGCCACCATGCAGCCTAACGACTACATGCCTGGGCCCAGCTTTTATTGTGAGATTGACTCCTGGTAGTTTAAAGCCATCTTGAAGGTTTTTGGAAATTTTTCCCAATGATGGGTTCCTTAAGAACAGGATGGTTTTATGCCAAACGCCCCTCTCCACAGCCCCCCCAGAGAGCATACAACACAGCAACGACAAGAAGGAAAATCCAGCTTTTGGCTGGCCCACTATTCCTTGAATGTTTAATGTGTTTGTGTTTCCCAAGGTAGAATGGGTTTTTTGGAACCCTCTCGTGGGCCACGCGTGTTCTCCTATAGCCACCCTCATTCATGGCCCATCGCACACCTTTTAACATGACTGGGCACTAGGACTTCCGTCGTAGCAGTGGCATCAACTGATGACATACACATCCTGAAGGATCAGAGAACGGGGCTGGACACCTGAGTGCCTGTCCTCCGGCTGTGAAATCTGCTCCTGGGTCACTATTCTGCTTCTGTATTGTCTTCCCTGGATTCAGAGTTCTTCATCTAAACCCCCGCAGTTCTATGTTACTGAAGACATCCCTCTTTTGTGTTTTCATCTGCCCAGCATAGTGAGAAAGGAAGTGCTGCAGGGCAGGAGGGGATCATTGCTCTGCCTGCCTCCATAGCCCACTCTAGTAGCTGTGTAGACAAAAGACTGGAGGTCCAAGGCAAGGACAGGTGCAGCCATTCCAAGCTGGGAGCTCTTCTACCTGCATTTCTGTTGCTATGACAACACCCTGACTGAAAGCAACACAGAGGTGGTAAAGCATTTATTCGGCTTAAAGTTCCAATTCATAGTCCTACATTTTGGAAAAATCAAGGCAAGAACTCTAGAATAGCTGTCTCTTCTCTTATATTGTTCAGGAACCCTGCCTAGGGAATGGTGTCACCCACGGTGGGCTGGCTTTTTATACACCTACCAACAACCAAGGCAATCCATACAGACAGGACCACAGGCCAACCTGATCTAGATAACTCCTCATTAAGACTGTCCAGGTTATTGTAGGTTGCGTTGACAGTTAAAACTGACCAGCACAGAAGCCAACGTGGTTCTCCAAGGTAGAAGTCATGCTGTGATTAGGATATCAAATGTCCCCAAGGATGCTATGTTGCAAACTCCCTCCCCAGCAGGCGGCACTACTTTGGTAGATAATAAAAGCTTTAGGAGGGG
Organism: Cricetomys ansorgei; assembly: GCA_026225945.1. Taxonomy (NCBI): domain Eukaryota; kingdom Metazoa; phylum Chordata; class Mammalia; order Rodentia; family Nesomyidae; genus Cricetomys; species Cricetomys ansorgei. Next base: position 9,099,065 of record JAMJFZ010001249.1, on the reverse strand, counting down.
ACTCACAGAAGGAGCTAGGTCACAGGGGCATGTTTTCAGGGGGCATGCCTTCTACCTATGCCTCATTCCTGCCTCTCTCCCTCCTCCTCTCTCTCCTCCCTCATTCCTGGCAAGCATGAGGTGAGAAACTTTACTCTGTCACGCCCTCTCCCTCACCATGGCCAGACACAACAGAGACAACCAACTGCGAAACCTCTGAAAGCGTGAGCCAAAATGAATTGCTTTCCCTTTAGATTGTTCTGTCAGGTGTTTGTCGCCACGACCTCGACCCCTCCCCCTAATAATAAAGAAAGCAAGAGAACCCATTCACAGCGGCCTAGAAGATCTGAGACCAATGAGTATCAGAACATCCTAAGATCTCCACGACGCCGCCGTGACCACCAGAGAGAGACGCCCAGGAGAGAAACCGCCGAGCTGCTTCCATGTGAAGACGTCCCTCGTGGTCTCGAATCATCACAGAGAGTGTCAATAGAATGACCGCATTATCAAGAGTGACTTACAGACTCAGGGCAATCACCATCCAATTCAGTGAAATTCGTCACAGGACTAGAAAGAGGTCCTTAAAGGCTGTCTGCGATCACACGCGTGCACTCACACATGAAGCCACGGCACTGCTGGGTGGAGGGAGCAATTGGAGTGGTAACGACCCAACCTCAACGTGCTGTCCTTGAGAACCCTAGCAGAGTCGCACGAGAGGCAGAGATAAGCCGGCACAGCTGCGGCAATTCGATTCTTGACATGAAGCAGCAGGCACACTGGAGGAAAGGCAGCCTCTGGCTCAAGTGCTGGGAGGACTGGATGTCAACGTGTGGAAGACAGAGAGTAAATTCCTGTCTCCTCCCTGTACACAAATCAACTCAAAATCAGTCGGAGACCTTCACGTAAGACTGAGTACTCGGAAGCCTCCAGATGAGATCATGAAAGAAAGACTTCAAGATGCAGGTGCAGTAACTGTTTTCTGGCTAGCTCAGAAGGCAAAGCTGAGAACGGTCAGGCCGGGAGGGATTTAGGGCTGTGGTGGAGGCCTGCCTGGCACGTATGAGCCCCTGGGTTTCATTCCCAGCACAGCCGAAACCAAAAACCTTTGAAAAAAAGGAGCTAATAAATGGGGTTACATCAAATTGAAAGTCTCCTGAAGAGCAAAATAAATAGTCAGCACAAGGAGAGAAAGCCTTGTAGGATGGGGGTTGGGGGATCTGCGACGGTCATTCACCCAGAACAGATAAGGAACTCAGACTTTAAAGACCATGAAGACAGATGATCCAGTCTGAAAGCAGACAAGAGAACTGAGCAGAACGCCTAGTGTAGGGAAAGCCCACACCAGGCATGCTGCTTTCAAATGCATCGTGGATGGTACCTGGTGAGGTGGGGGATGGGGGTTAGCACTCTGTGCCCCTCCCAGTGTGAATTGTCCATCACTCACCTCTAGAATGGACCTAGAGTCCAATGTTCAGGGGACATGGTCACTCCTTCCCTGAGCTTGGCTGCTTTCACAGAGGGAAGGCAAAGTCACCTGAAAGGGGGAACAAGCAGCTTTGAAATGCAACCCTTCACCTGGCTCCACTCTAAATTAAGTTTCAGTGACTTGCTAGGAAAATGTGTTTCTTTACGTGCTTCCATAAATCGCTCATTTCCGTGCTATATGTTTCTTTTTTATTACAGAAGGAGCTAAAAATGTTAAATAATCTTCATGAGCCGTATTTTACATCTTAAGAGATATTGCCTTCCAACCAGACACCAAGTGGAGCAGACTCTGCAAGCAAAGTGAAGAAGCCACACTTCAGTTCATGACTGTCCAGGTGGTGACCTGTGGTACCTAAGCCCAGAGACTAAGACCTCCTATTGGAGGTCACCCTGGGGACATCAGGCAGGCAGACTGGATGACCTCTGCTTCTTTCTCATCTGTCTGCATCTGCACCCCCTTCTCAATCTGTGTTCATTTTCTCAGAATTCTTTTTAAAACTTGGTCGTATTTGGAGACATATAAGAAATTAAGGGTTATATGTTCCCTAAGAGATATGATGATGGGTGATCAGGATAGGCAGGCAGGTAGGTAGATGATAGATAGATAGATAGATAGATAGATAGATAGATAGATAGATAGATAGATAGATAATTATTTTTTGGATGTGGGTGATCCTGTCTCTTTCTTCTCCCAACATCAGAGTGTGTACGTGCCAGGGATTGCTAAGTCTGCCACCTACAGTTCTCATTTTGCTCCTGAATGCTCCAATCAGACACGTGCTGCCATTGGCTGTAATGATCTGAAATGTTCCCTGACGGAGGCACTGCTTTGGGAGATTGTTCAGCCTGCCTGGCAGAGGTGTGTCTGTGGAGTCAGCATTCCAGGCTTTCAGCCTAGTACCGCTCCTGAATCTAGGTCCTTCTACACCTTGATCTGCAGAGTTGGGAAGGGGCTATGTCGAAGCTGCTGCCCCCACAGGTGTGCCACACAAGCTTCAGGGTCTTCCTGCCATGATGAACTGTGCCCTCTAAAGCACCAGCCGAAACAGTCCTCTCTCCACGTAAGAAGCTTCTGCCAGGTATTTGGTCTCAGTGACATAAAAGGAACCAACACACTGGTGCCCCTAAGCTACAGGTGGCTCCAGACGGGATCGCCACAAATTCAGCAGACCCTGCAGGCTCGTCCCTGAAGGTGCCATGTGCCCAACATCAGACACTGCAGCCTCGTCCCTGAAGGTCTGAAGGTGGCCTGTGTTCTAAACATTTTAACATTAAACACGGGCTCAGTAGCTCACCTGCTAGCATTTGACCTGTGCCTTGGGCTCTACCTACCCACCCTCCTGACGCAGCTGCGGGTCCTGCTGTCGGCTGGATGTCAATCCCTCCCCAACTACAAATCCTTGATTTCTGCCTCTCAGAGACAAGACTGGAAAATGTTTAGTACCTTGCCTCTTCAGCATCTTCCCCCAAACCCCAGTTCGTCCAGAAGCAGCAGCCTCTCTCCTTCTCACTCAGACGCTGTTGTTTTCTATAATATTTAGCTGCAGGATGTAATTACATCAGCAAGCGCTGCTGGCACCGGCAGGTTTAGGAACAAGCACAGCAGTCTCGGCACAAAAACAACTCTGGGTGGAGGGGTGTGTGAGCGTTCGGTGCTGTGTGCGATGGAGGTCTTGATCTAGAGAGCACGTGAAACGGATGTGAGAGACTCCACTCCACAGGTTGGTTACTGTGGGTGGATGAGAAATGGCAACCTTTGGCTGGGTCCCGATTCTCTACCAGGCCAGTTAGACCCTTCACGCAGGTGCCTCCTGCAGAGAACTGATGGGCTCCAGCTGGGAATGGGGCGGGCTGTGGAGGAGGTGGGTAAAGAAGGGCTCAGCATCAGGACCATTTTCCAGCCAGATGGAGAACACAACTATAGGAAATGAGCAGAGCTGGGCAAGCTGACCTGTCTGTGGTCACCCCAGAGTGTGTGCTGCGAGCGGACAGAGAGGCCTGGGACCAGGTTAACTGATGTTTCTGAGGATCGTCTATGGCAAAGGGATGACTTCGGGAGAGATGGAATCCAGGATGGTGGAGTGTTTAATGTGCTGCTGATGGGAAGCTGCACGGTGGGAAAGGAGGACACAGAGGGCACTGTGTACATTGGGGCAGTGGGTGGCTCACTGCACTATCTTAGTCACAGAGCCCAGAGGACCACTGTGAGCTCTGGCCAGCCCTGCTGCTGATGCTGGGAGATTGCAGAATGAGCAGGACTGCAGCCTGCTGGGAGCAATGGGAGGCCAGTGGGGAACAGGTGGCTTTAGGTTCAGGGGAGACCTTATTGCTATACCAAATACAAAGCCAGATTCTAGGGCAGTGTGTAAGGCTCCCGATGGCAGGTAGAAGGGACAGGGACATTGGGTCATGGCCAGCCTCTTGGGTTTCACAGCTGAGGAGATCAGCTGGGCAGAGTAGGCAGAGGCCAGGGGCCCGTCTGGAAATACCACAGAACACTGGTCCATGGCTGTTCCTCAAGCAACAAGGGGTGTTGAGGCTCCGAGTAGCCCCAGTGCTAAAGTGGGGACACCCTTCTGCCCAAGACAGGCAGGCAGGATAAAGTGCGCCACTGTGGAGGAAACTTCTAGAACATCTGACTCCTAGATACCATGCTCTGGCTAGAAAGAGACTGTACAATTTGTACAGTCTGAGACATTCTGAATCCAGTGTGGTGCAGAGGGGAGCCACTGCAGCAAGGGAGCCCTGCAATGCATCTTCCCAGAGGTGGCTTCACTGCCCTTGAATGAGTTGCACTCTGGTGTGTAAGGGGCTCTTCCTGGTCTGGTCAATTGACCCCCCATGTCACCTCCTTTCTAAGAAGACACACCGACTTCCTGCTCTGGACTCCTTCCACATAGTCACAATACTCCGCTCCCTCTAGGGACCCAGCTAAGCTCAGCATCCCACAGTGTCCAGAAGTCTCCAGAAAAATTTCATCCAGGGCAGCTGACAGAGCCCTCAGCTTCCCGGAACCCCATGGTTGACAGTGAGGTTGACTCCTGCACTGTCTACAAATCTTCTGTCCAAGCAAGTAACTGCCCAGTGCCTGACGATCCTGTCACCTGAGGAGCAGGGCTAATTCCTCACAGAGCTCCGCCTCATGTGGCCCCACATTGCAAAGCCTGAGCCTTCAGCTCTGGTTGTTCACCAGCCCAGTGAGCTTGTGGTTAGCTCAGTGAGTCCAGTGGAACTGAGGAACATGCTCTGAGTCCGCACAGCCTCACGGCCCTCACGGTCGGTCCTGAGATCTGGATGGAGACTGGGTGAAAGGCGAGTGAGGTGGGCAGAACCTACAGACTCTGCCGTGCTCTCTCCTGAGCGCAGGGTGATCAGACCCCTGTTTAGCAGTCACCACAGCTCTTGGCAAGATTAGGAGCCTATGCTTTCAGCAGGAAATTTCAACGACCCCAAAAATCTCTGCCCCAGGGCCTGGCTGGAGCTTAGTTGTAGAGTGTGTGTGTAGCTTGCAAGAGGCCCTGGGTTTGTGCTTCAGGGTTAAAAAAAAAAAAAAAAAAAAAGCAGCCATTTTCCAAAAGTTGTCCCCAATCCTAGGTTGCATGTCCCACCAAGAGATGAGGCTTCTCGCTGTGCCGAAAGGATGGGGCTCCCAGCTCTTCCTTTGGTGTTTTATGTACCTTCTCATAGCTGATCGTAATGACTAAAGCAACAGTTCTCAACATGTGTGTCATGACCCCTCTGAGGGTCTAATGACCCTTTCCCAGGGGCCTAAGACCATCTGCATGTCAGAGATTTACATGATGATCCATAACAGTAGCAGAAGTATGAACTAACAGCAATGATAATTTTATGGTTGGAGGTCACCACCACATGAGGAACTGTGTTAAAGGGTCGCAGCACTAGAAAGGCTGCAGACGTTGAACTAAAGGGAGAAAGGACTTCATTTTGGCCCATGGTTTCGGATGGTTCAGCCCATCCTGATGGGGAAGGCATAGCTCAGCATTTCAAGGCTCAGCAGTAGGAGCCTGAGTCACAGGGGACATAGTTCCTCCGTGGCTAAGCAAGAAGCACAGAAGTGCTTTCCAAAGGGACCTACATCCTGCAGCTTAGCACCAGTTTCCAGAACCTTCTACCATAGCTCCACCAGCAAGGACCAAGCATTTGGATCCTAGGTCTCCAGAGGGCATTACATCACCATCGAAGCAGGCTTGTTGGGCAGGAGCCAGGTCACCGGCCCCATCCCACCCCATTCCTGCCCTGTCTCTCACCTGCCCTGCCCTTCTGTGCAATCTTAACAAGGGGCTGAAGACTTCCAATCTTCCACGAGGAAATAAGAATTCAATGTTTGTGATGACGGTTTTAACTGTCGACTTGACACCGCGGAGAATCACCTGAGAGGAGTCTGGATGAGAAACTGTCCAGGCCAGGTGGGCCTGTTGCTGTGTGAGTGGGGGGATCATTGTCTTAATTGACTGATTGATATGGGGAGACTATGAGTTGGGTTTGGGTCCTGGACTGTGTAAGAATACGGAAGGTGAGCTGTGTAGGGAGCATGCATTCTCTCTCTCTCTCTCTCTCTCTCTCTCGCCTGAAGGTGCAAACAGGTTCCATTTCCTGCCTTGACTTCTCCACAGTGATGACCATAACCCGAGGGGCTAGTGCAGAGTAGCCACACAGGCCTGTGTAAGGACCTGGATTTGAGAACCACAGTCCGCCCATGAGGTAGGAAGCTACTCGGTGGCAGCTTCAGGCTCCTCTCTGATGACAGAACTGACTTCTCACAGGGGCTGTTGGCCCATTCCCAGTCACAGACTGACCATCCTTCCCACCCCACAAAGTATGTAGCTAACGCTGTCTGTCTCATTCCTAACTCTGCCTCCCTCCACCTCCCACAACACAGAATGGATGGAGAAAAAGTGCTACCCACACCCCTGGGTTCAAAGATTAATGCAATAATCTAATTACCAGCCCAGTGTTAGGTAAAACCAGAAGTTCGTTACCTCAGAGCAAAAAAAAAATCATTAAAGTTTGTCATTTGTGCCCTCATTAACTCCTGGCCTTACACATCGTAATTAAATAACTCTCTACGGCATATATATGAGTGTGCAAACAAGACCAAGAGATTGGCAGTGTTACACATGTCCTTGAAGGGTGGCCTGCGGCCAGAGGCCTTTGAGCTCTACCTTCCCTCTGGGAGAGTGCTAGTCCCCGAAAGGCAGAGAGGTGCACCCTCCTTCTGGGGACCCTGTGTGCTGTGGACTCTGTGGTCCTGCTTCCTCGGTTCCCTGTCCAGTTTGGGGGAGTTATGGCCTTTCATACTGACTTTCGCATCACCTGCACAGAAGAGAACTGATAGACAAGCCGGCGCAATGGCTTTAACCTGCGAGGCTGATGGCGGGGAGGGGGTTCTGGCTGGAGAAACACTGATGGAGACTGGGCTCTTCACGGTTCAAAGAAATAGCCAACATCAAAGATCTGCTGCAGAGTGCACTGCCACTTAGGGTAAATATTGTTTCAATTGAGGTAAGTGTCCTTTCGATTGAACATTCTTGAGAGACTCTAGTTCAGGACCAATATGGCTTTCTCTTTTGCCCTTGCTGGAGGCAGCTTCTGCCCGTCAGAGGGAGAGTCAACCTGGCTGGGTGATTTCCAAGTGAGAAAACCGTGGCATAAGGTGTGAGGGACCGTTTCCATAACTGTCCTTGACAGCAGAAAAGCAGACAGCAGTGCCTCAGCTGGGGAGAGTGCAGAGAGTGTGCTTCAGAGGCCACAGTGTGCCGCAGTGTGCCACAGTGGGCTTCAGTGGGCCGCAGTGTGCCTCAGTGGGCTTCAGTGTGCCGCAGTGTGCTGCAGTGTGCTCCAGTGGGCTTCAGTGGGCCGCAGTGTGCCGCAGTGTGCCGCAGTGGGCTTCAGTGGGCCGCAGTGTGCCACAGTGGGCTTCAGTGGGCCGCAGTGGGCCGCAGTGTGCTGCAGTGTGCTCCAGTGGGCTGCAGTGGGCCGCAGTGGGCTTCAATGGGCCACAGTGGGCCGCAGTGGGCTTCAGTGTGCCGCAGTGTGCCGCAGTGAGCCGCAGTGGGCCGCAGTGGGCTTCAGTGAGCCGCAGTGGGCCACAGTGGGCCGCAGTGGGCTGCAGTGGCTGCAGTGGGCCACAGAGGCTGCAGTGTGCCACAGTGGCTGCAGTGGGCCGCAGTGGCTGCAGTGGGTTACAGTGGGCTATAGTGGCTGCAGTGTGTCGCAGTGGCTGCAGTGGGCCACAGAGGCTGCAGTGGGCCACAGAGGCTGCAGTGTGCCACAGTGGCTGCAGTGGGCCGCAGTGGCTGCAGTGGGCTACAGTGGGCTATAGTGGCTGCAGTGTGTCGCAGTGGCTGCAGTGGGCCACAGAGGCTGCAGTGTGCCACAGTGGCTGCAGTGTGCCGCAGTGGCTGCAGTGGGCTGTAGTGTGCCGCAGTGGCTGCAGTGTGCCACAGTGGCTGCAGTGGTTGCAGTGTGCTGCAGTGGCTGCAGTGGGCCACAGAGGCTGCAGTGTGCCACAGTGGCTGCAGTGTGATGCAGTGGCTGCAGTGGCTGCAGTGGTTGCAGTGAGCTGCTCACATCCAGAATGTTTCCTCAACTGGCACTCATCCCTTCCTCTCAGGGGCCAGCTCTTCTCACTTTCTCCACTTGGTGACCACCAGCTAACTTCTGTTCCACACAAGGGCAACGCGGTCCACTCCCCAGTGCAGTCACCTCGGCCTCACCCTGGCCTCACACCCCTCAGCGACTTCTTGTTACCAACAGAATAAAAGCCAAGCCCTGGCCTTGTCAACAAGCTTTTACACAGCTGCCTTGAGACAGCTTCTCCAGTCCCACCTGGGGCAGCCTCTGCCTCTCAGGACATCTGCCTCCCTTTCCTCTCCTTCTCCATGAGATCCCCTGCACCCCAGGACATCTGAACAGGATTACCCCACTGCTGAGACAATCGTCCCCACCTCCTCGGCCAGCTTGCTCTATTCAACTGTGCTGTTTCAGATAAACAAGTCCTCAGGGAAGGGTCCTCTGAGCACCGCCACCTCCATCCGAATGCTTCAGGACACGTGAAATCTAATCTGACTACTTCACTCATTTCTGTGTCGCCTGCCGCTTCATGTCTGGTCTTATTCTTCATTTGTTTTTAAAATGGATTCAGACCCATGGGAGGAGGAAGTGAGCTCTCTGGAGTGCAAAAGTTAAACTCTAAACTCATCCCTTGTGAGTCAGACCACTTTAATCCCATGAGACTGGAGTTCCACATCCTGTTCTAAGGTCCTGGGGTAGAGGGGGTTTTCAAGGATGAGGCGAAAGGGAGACAGCTGATACTGGAGGTGGAGGTGCCCCCTGCTGTCGGGTTTTAGTGTTTGTGATTATTGTATCCTGGTGGTGTGTGGGAGGCCTCCGTCAGTCCCTCTGATCAGCAGATCACCAGCTTCAGCGTTTTCTTTGCACTATTCTGGGGACCACTCTTTCCTTTGCATAATTACACTGGAAACCAGGCAGTACCTGTGCCCAGGGATGAGGCGTAAACCGCTATGGCGGAAATGCCAGACTGAAGCAACCGAAGGAGGCCATGCTGAGCCTCAGCTCAAGATGGCTGAGGGTTTTAGTCCCCCACGGCGGGAAGGATGGCAGCAGATCCTTTCCGTGTTTACAACACTGACGTTCACATCGCAACAGAACAGGAAGCAGAGAGAGGAAGGAACAAGAAACCCGTGTAACCTCCAAGGCGCACCCCCACTTTCTTCCTTCCTCTGTCTACCCTCCACTTCTTAAAAGCCTCCCAAATTGTGCCATCACCTGCGATGCAAATAGTCAATCAATGAGCCCATGGGAAGTGGTTCAGATTAAACCATGACCCAACATCTCCACCCAAGCCTACACCAACGCAGGTTATCGACATACCTGTAGCTTGTGGAGAGCCCTGCACATGTGGAGAGCCCTGCACATGTGGAGAGCCCTGCACACAGCTAGGGACTCCAGTGATGAACTTCAGGTCTCCTGTAAAAACCAAGCCTGGTTGCAGCAGGACACTCAGCATTGAACTTGGCAGGGAGCGGGAACCTGTTGGAGGTGAGCCAAGCAGAATGGGGTGTCCAATGCCTTACACTGCTGCAGGGTAAGAGGACCCAGCCGGAGGTCCAGTACTCTGGACTCAGAAGCCGGACAAGCGTTGGTTGAGCAGGGCCCAGCAGGAAGGTGGCAGGAGGCAGGGGGTTGTTTGAAAAGCCTGAATCAGGCCCAGGAAGTGAACTTCCTGGAGCTCAGAAATTAAAGCCAGTCCCTTCGAGTCAGACCACTTTAATCCCATGAGCCTCATGTTCTACATCTGTGAAACAGGTGACACTCGCTGTGTCCCACGGGACACCGTGAGATCTTATTATCTGTGGTTAATAAAATCGGGTGTCCTTCACTTCAGGAGACATCTCACACCGTAGGAGACTTACAGTGTTAACAGGGTTTGTCTCAAGGACATCTGAGGCTCTGAGCTCCTGGCCCTTCGTTCTTGGTCAGGATCAGATGCAGGGGAATTCGTGAAAGAACACTTTTGCTTCGGTGCAAAAGATGGAAAAGCCGAAGACATGCCAATCCAGCCAGCAGTCTGAGTGCGTCTCATTTAGGTTTTTTGGGGAGGTTGGGGGTAGGGGGCTGTATTCCATTTACACAACTCTTTGTCTATAGCAGCCAATACTATGCCACTGGAGGCGGTGAGTCTGTGTCACCCTCTTTGTACAGGTCGTGGGGTCCACGCTCCCACTTGCCTTCCTGTATTTCATCAGTCTGCAGCCTGCAGGTGCAAACAGGCATGAATACGGAGCCCTCGGAGTGAGATGTTCATACAGCGCCCTTTGCTCTCAGTCTCAATGCAAAGGTTTCTGTTTGCAGCTCACCATTGTTGTTCTGTGAACATTCAAGGTCACCCATCTCCAGATGTGTCCTTGGTGAATGTACACATTCAGACAGCAGAATGCCTACCCGTGTCTGCGGCGAGAACGCCGACTTTGGTTGCAAAGGAGACTTTTTCTTTTCCTTCTTCCTTTTTTAATCATATCTTTGTGCGTTTTTTAATTACTGTATGTAAATGAGTTTGACATTTGTCAGGATGTCAGATGTAGAGCACATGGTAGCGATCAATTAAAACCCACATCTCTTATTTCAGAGTCTGAAAAGAAAATAAGGTGCTTTCAAGAGGAACAGAGGGTATTTATTGATCCCAGGTCCCACAGTGATGGCTCCCATCCCTTCTGTTTTCTGTGCACCAACTTTGTGCCAATCATTCTTCTCCCAGCATCCGGGCTCCTCCTGCAGGGATGACCTGCCTTGCTCCCAGCCCAGCCCCACGCATGGCTCAGCTCAGCGCGGTCCATTGCTGCTCTCTTCTCTACTGCATAATCTAGTTGTGTTCAGCGTCAGTGGTGAAGAGAGCACCCAAGTGAATGAATGAATGAATAAATAATAAATGCCCCGTGGACATGGGTTAAATTCCTGTCTGAAATCTCTCCCTGCCTTGCATATTTAGCTTTTAGCCCTTAAATAAAAATATCTCTCATTGAGAAAAGACATGTGTGACTCCTCTTGAAGACTCCTGTGCTGTTTCTAGTGGCTTTGGTGTGTGGGCCAGGCTCCATACCTGTCCCTCAAGATTCTCAAAGCCTTAGTCAAGACTCTGGTTGATGGAGAGTGCACAGCAGAGACCCTGGGGGAACATCAGCAGCTAGAGAACAAGCCCCTACAGCTGTGGTCCCCAGTGCTTCTGTCCGGGTGGCACAGGAGAACCTGTGTGGTCACAATTGCTTTGCCAATTCCTTGAGTATGAATCCTGGGTTGGCTCTGGTGGTACAAACCAACCACAAACTCTAAGTTACAATCCTTCTTACAAGAAGCGCCTACTCAGAGGGGAGGGAGGAGGCTGTCATGATGGGGTGTGAACAGGGGCTGCGGGTCTATGGGCTGTGGCCCTATCCTGCACCAGAAGGCCCCTGGGCTGTGACCCCATCCTGCACCAGCTTGTCTACTGCTCTCACTCTGACTTCAGAACAGTCTTTGTGAGCTAGCGAGATGGCTTAGTAGGGAAAGGTACTCGCTCACTGAGCCTCATGACCCAAGTTCGATTCCCAGATCCCCCTTTGTGGAAGGAGAGAACCATCTCACAGCCACAAGTTGTCCTCTGACCTCCACACGCCTGCCTTGGCACACGCCCATCCCCCACCCTCCATGTAAATAAATAATTGGAACTTTGAAATAAACAAATACATCTTAAAAACTAATCCACAGCCCTCCTCTGAGCTGTATTTGTTGAGATCCCTTCACAGCCAAAGAAAACGCAGCCTGAAAGGATCATGGCTGCTTGTACAAAGCCCCAGATCCAGTTGGCAAGGAGAAGAGGCAGGATTCACACTCAGGACCTATGCACACAGGAGTTTATGGGAGAAACAGCGTGTAACCCAGACATGTGACAAGACACCGTGTGGGCCAGTCCCAGTACTGAGACACACAAAGGGGTAGCCTCAGACCGGATCGCCAGGAGAGCTGCAGATGGAAGTTGAATTTCTTACTTCCTTGCTGCTAAGATAAAATACCCCAATAAAAATAGCTTACAGGAAAGAAAGGTTACTCTGGCTCAGTCTGTAGTGGGTAGGGAAGATATGGACAGTCCTTAGGGACGGTCCTTGGGGACATGTCACAGCCTCTGTGGCATGAGATTTGTTTCTCTTTCAGAAACCCAGGCACCTCTGACCCCTCTGTCTTGGGCTGGACTCTGTCTCACCTCCAAATATTTCAGGAAAGCGGAGAGGGCACAGGAACACTCTGGTCAGAGAAGTCTGACACTGCACATCAGTGCTGGGGGCTTAGACTTGCAGATCCAAGACTGCAGCAAGGACTCCTGGCTTGTCCCAGGGGGCTCTGAGGGACTCCAGTGTGACTGACAGCAAGGTCTCTAGGTTATATGGCCCCTCCCTGCATGTCCTGGAAGGGGCTACAAACAGGTTTTCAAAGAACTGCCTTCAGTTTCTTTTGACCATCAGAACAAACCATAAAGCAGGCTTTCTACCCTCTCATGAATTGGGTCTCCGTGGCTCTGAGAGTCGCCTGTCTCTGTCCCTGCCCTGTCACTTCGACTCTCTTGGCCTGTGATTTAGGAGTTCAGCCCTATGAATTTTCAAGGCAGATGCAGCCTTCTGCTCTCCCAGAGCCAGATGGGTTTTTTATTGACTCATCCTGAACAGAGCGTAATTAGACAGAAGCAGAACAGCAGTTGCCCAGGACACTTAGCTGGGCTCAGAGAAGAGAACTGGCCTGTGGATCTCCCCAGAACCCCTCCCCCAAGAAGGAGGACATCATCAAGGTTGCGCTCCCCTATCTACCATCAGGCAGTGCCTGCTCTGGGTCACAGGGACAGTGGGCAGGGGATAAAACCTCAGCCCTGTGAGGCGCCCTGGGTAGGCTGTGCCTTGAGTCAAAGGTCAAACAGCCATCTACATGGCAACTATGCCAGAAACATCCCAATCCCTAGCCAACCGAGCACCCTGACCCTTCCTCTGAGGGAGCTTTTCTGACGTCGCTCCAGACAGTAGTTCTAGGATGTGGTTCACAGAGCCACTCTGTGCCTGGACATTGGAGGGTCACCACAGAAACCCTGCCCCCCAAGACTGTCTAAAGTCTCCTCACTTTTTAAATAGACAAAATTCTGATCTTTTCCATCCTTTGACACTCTGAGCTGCAAGGCCAGCCTGGGCTACAGAGTGAGCTCAAGGCCAGCCGTGACAATTTAGCAAGAATGTGACCCAAGATCAAAAAGTAAGTAAAGAGAGAAGGGCATTGTTCTAGTTTGCTTTCTGTTCTATGACAGAAGACTGGCCAAACAGCGTGGGGAGGAAAGGGTGTGTGTCGCCTCACACCTGCAGGTAGCAGTCCACCTAGAGTCCTCACCACGGGAAAATCCTGACAGAATGAGAAGCCTGGGAGGAGACCCTGTGAAGCCAGCAGGGCAAATATGTCTGACAGAAACATTGTAACAAGGTTGCCCTGGTCCCTGACCCACCAGCTACCGTTGCCTTCATCCGCCTATTAATAGTCACCCTAATTCCAGATTCGAATGTGTAGACGTCTCCCAGCTGCTTTTGAACGCTGCCTTATCGTTCTAAGAAAGCATCATACGTAATTACATTTAATAGACACAGAATTGATTGAAACACTTAGCTGGAACAAAAAGCTCAGACCTAATTTTGTAAACATGTTATTGTACAGTAACCCCCAATGAGTTTGCGCTTAAATCTCCTAATTAATTTTTAATTAAAAAGCTCAAAGATGCTATTACACTTCTTGTAAATAGCAGCCCCACGCAAGCAGAACCACGGAGCAACGCAGACGAATATCTCCCATTAAAATCTGCATTAATGAGAACGGCTTTGCTCTGAGTTTCTGAGACAGAAACGGAAAAGAAAACACCATTTCGGAGGTTTGAGAAGCTTCCCCAGCTTTTTCTTCCTTTTCCTTAACTTGTAGAGATCTGTGGACATCGGGCACCGTGTGATGGGTCCATATGTGACAAGCTGTCTGAACCTTTATTTCAACAGATCTCTCTTCTACCCTTTCCAATATCCAGCTAAATGTAGCTGGTGCCTTTAGTAGCAGGTTACATTTAATATGGTCACAAGCTGAAGAAGGCTTCCGCTTCCTCCAGTAACGGATTCCATCGCCCTGTTCAAACACTGCCCAGTGTTGAGTTAAAGCCCCTCCCCCAGCCCTGCCTAGCACCTTCTGCGTGCTCCGTCGGTCTGTCTGTCTGTCTGTTCAGGCCTGCAAACATTCTTTTGAATTGTGATAATTAAAACTGTGTTTCTCTGGGGATGTGGGTGACGTCACCAGTGGAGAACTGTTAATAGCACCAGACATAGCAAGAGCCTCTGTTTCTATGAAATATCTTAATAACAGGGAGGAGGGCACCTCAGAGAAGACCAGATCATTCTCCTCACCCGTTATTCAACCAGAATGAGAACACCGTGAGACCAGGAGTCCTTTGCCAGCCTGGCTGCCAGGGAGATGAGCCCCTCCGAGGACTGTGATTCAGAAGTCACCAGCCATTTACTGCTGTGCTTTCTGATTAAAGGAGTGTCCGCTGTGATTGTCAACAGGAGGAATGTGTGCTCTGTGCTTGTGGGCCTGCTTCTCCTTCTCCAGGTCTGAAGAGAGACTGTCCACATCCCTGGGCTGAGGTTCCTCACAGAAATTAATCTTTGCTCATTTTACCTTCACAGGTTTCCCCTCTATGCCAGAGTCTCAGCCTTGGCACCCCTCACCTTGGATCGCTGTCATCCCTGAGGCCTCCTGGGCTCTGCGGAAGGTGGAGAAGTGTCCATGGCTTCTCCTCCCTCAGTGCCAGCAGCAGCCCTTCCCAGCTACGATAACTAAAATGTCTCCAAACACTGCCATACCTCCTCTGGGAAGGATATAAAACCAACCCCAGATGGAAAACATCTTTGGGTTAAACAAAGATGGATACTCATAGAGGACCACCCCAGTGGGAGCCGGGAGGATGCACATTGATGTGGCAATAAGCCTGTTGCCCTCCTGTGCCCCCATAAGGGTTTCAGAGGTACTCAGGCATCGAGGAGAATGGTCTGATGGGTGTGTGTGCACATGTGTGTGCAGATGTGTGTGCACGAGGGCACTGGTGGGCGGGTGTTTGTATTCAGGGCAGGAAGGAGATCCATGATGGTCAGGTAACCAGAGAGACTCCCATCCAGTCAGGGACCTAGCTTATGACCAGACTCTCGGCAACACCTCCCTCTGACTTCTGAAATAATGCTAAGACGTAGGGCTCGCACTTGGGTTTGCCAGCGGTGCTTCTGTGACAGGCAGGGTGGGCTTCATGTGTGCCTAGAATGGAAACACCGGAAGAGGCTTGGCCTTGAGCACGGGGCCAGGCAGACCAAGATGGGAGGACACTCACTGAGTTTGCGGGGCGGGGGGCTGTCTTCACTTTGTTCTAGTGGGGTAAAGGGCAAGGTTAACCCCTCCTGCTGAAGGAGACAAAAGCAAATTCATTTAAGAAGCAGGAGATTTTTCTTTTCTGATAGATGGAGCATTTGTTTTCATTTTGCGTTTCCTAAATTTGGGCACTTGGCGTTCCCCGCCAAGAACAGAATGGAGCAGGGAGCTGGTGTACCTGGGAAAGGGATGCACGGCTTGAGATAAGCTGGGACACCGGGCCAGATACTGGCGGAACACACCAGCTCTCTCACCTGGGCCTCGGCTTTCCCGGGGAAATAGAGCCTGCCCAGACCTCCCAGGCCAGGTGAGGTCCGTACTTCAGGCTGATTATGTCTTAGTAAGGAAACCAACAGCAGTTTAATGGGACAGGGGTGGGAGATAGGAGTCCCAGGCTGCCTCTCTGCACTGCAGGGGAGAAGCACTGCCCTGGCTCCAGGACCACCTGCAGCTCTCACCCTTCCCCAAACATTTCTCTCCAAAAGTCCCTATTTTTAGACACTTCTACAGGGGCACCCAGAGGCAAATATTGTTCAGGAGCCGCAGCATTCACGCTGTGATAATCCACACCTGAGCCAAGGGAAGTTAACCTTTGTGTGAAGGAGGGCTGGGGAGTAGATTGCTATGAATGCAATTTGGAAGAAGCGGTATCAACCCCACTTGGCTGTTTTCAAGGATCTTGAAGCCTTTCAGAAGCACCTGGCAATTGCCATGATAATTACAACTCACCTCCTCTACTCTGGAAAGGGCCCTAAGGTCTCTCCCCAGGGGAGACAGCATCTTGATGAAGGCCCTTGGATCCTAGCTCTCCTCTGTGCAAAGTCCTTCAATCTCGTTCCCATTTCTAAAAGGACAAACCCAACCTCGATCAATCAAGATCACTGAGCAGAATCTATATTTTATCTCTTCTGTGAAAAAGATCAACAGGAAATACTGAAACTATTGTCCTGAATTCCCACTCCCTGCCAAGCCCACCTCTCATGTGTCCGAGGCTAATTCCCCTGAAGTGCTGGTGTCTGCCTTCTTCCTCAGCCAGGGCAGGTGTCCACTCTGCATCCTGGTACCCAGCTCCCCCTCGTTCCAGACTCTGTCTCTCGAGACTGCCTTGCAGTCATGAGGGCCTGAATTATCTAGGTCACTGCAATGCTGTGTTCTTGGGATTTGAGCCTTAGCTTTGAGAGTGGAACATGCATGCCAGCAGCTCTAAGGGGCTGGCTCTCTACAGAACAGCAGCCCCTCAGGACAGCCCCTCTGGGTTTTGTCAGGATCAGCCTCACCGTTGTGCTCTCTGGTACCCAGGATGTTGTACCTGTCTACTTGTGTTTTGTTTTTAAGACAGGGTCTGGAGCTTAAGAGGCCCCTGCCTCAGTTTCCCCAGTGCTGATTTCACGGACATGGGCCTCATTCTTGAGAATAAAAATGACGGCAGTCACCTTCTCCCTTCTGACCCTGCGTGGCAGTGTCATCACCTGCTGGCCTTCTGGGGGCATCTGACCCTTGTCTCCAAGGAAACACTTTTCCCTGGGGAGGTTGTCATCAAACCCAGTGTCCTGGATTCTGGCACTGCAGTGGTTCTAATAAACCTCTGAGTTTATCCGTCATATTCATTGTCTCAATGGCATGTGGCGATAAAATACCAGTGAGATTCCCAACTCTCCACTCCCCAGACCTTCTGTGAGAGGAGATGGACCAAGCTTCTAATGAATCAAGCACTCTCTTTCTCTCTCCTTCCCCCCCCTCTCTCTCTCCCTCCCCCCCTCCCTCTCCCTCCCCTCCTCCCTCCCTCTGTCCCTGGCAGGGGTCACCTACAGATATCTTGTTTAAATGGTCACCCTTGACACATCAGATTGTGCAAACCCCAGTTTACTGAATTTGCCTTCTGACCAAGCCCAGGAAAGTGTCTGCAGCTCCCTTCACACAAAGGCCACTGGAACTAAGGAGGAACCACCATAGCATAGCCCACACCTCAGAGGGGCGGGCTGGACCTGGTGCTTCAGAGAGACAGGGCTGGGACCTGCCAGCAAGGAAGACTCCCCATGGTCCCACCTCCAGAGTGCCCTCTTTGAATGTCTCCACCACGACCTAGAGGACGTTATGTCCTTAGCCAGTCAGCTTCTGCCTCTTCTTAACTGTCCTCAGACCTTAGGGAAATCAGAAACAGCCATTGCTCGGAAAAGGCTGAAGCCCCTCCAGCAAGGGTACAGGAAAGGTGCGGACACTCTGAGCTTACAAACTGAAGCAGACAGATCAGGTCTCCTCAGTTCGTCCACAGTGACCTCTGGGAGTTTTTGAGGCTGGGGAGAATTGATTTGTGTGCTCTGGAATTAGAAGCAGGCCCTTTGGGGGGGGGCAATCCTGCAAAAGGCGAAGGAGGATGTTTTCTGCGCTTTCTGCTGAACAGTCTGAGAATAAATAAGACACAGCAGAGTAATGAAGTCAGGACAGCTTTTGTCTTAGTCGGGTGGCGTCATTACACGGGAATAATTCATGGCTTGGCGCTGTCGGCCCCGCCTATGTGCCGCTTGGCTCTCCGGTGCTATGGAACCAGGCTCCACGTGAGCCTCAGGCATGCTCCAGTGCTCAGTGTGCTTAGACCCCTGGAATTCTAACAGTTCACCAATCTACTTCTCTAACATGGGCCGTAACCAGCTTGCTGTCTGTGGAGGTTATCAGAGAGGCAGCTCCGGGAAATCAGCCCCAACCCTAGAATATGTTGGCTCAGCTTGCATCAAGAACTAACCTCCCTTCAACTTCACACCCTGGACACTCTTTTCAGAGCGTGTGAAACTTGCTCTCTCTGTAACCCATGGGTGCAGGAGAGAACTCTAGCTTGCTGAGTGGAGATGGATGCAGGATGAGTTAACCAAAGTGTGTTTTGTCAGCCTCTACCAGCTGCTAGCAAGGTCCTGGGTGAGAAGAAATCTCCATGAGACATTTACCCTGTGTTTAGAGGGTGAGCATTCTGCGTACCCCTTTAAGGCAGGAGCAGAGGTACGGAGAGTCCAGAGGTACCCTTTCTGTCTCCCATGTGTCCTAGGAGCTGGGGGGCTTTAAGACTGACTGCGAAGGGTCATTCAGCCCCACCACAGCTGGCTGCTGCCCAGGCCTGTATGGGAGCCAGGGATCTGGGCCCAAGTTCTGTCATCAAGGAGCCTCTGATGTCCTGGTGCCTGACACCCTCCCTAGGCAGCAGCCTCAGAGCACCGGATCCAAACAAGCCACTGGGGGCAAGGGATTTTCTACTATGCTTGAGCTTCCACAGGTGTGGGCACGTGTGGGTTTGTATATTCTTTGATACCATTTGGGAGTGTGTAAGTATGTGGTTATGCACATGACAAGACACACATAGAGGTCAGAGGGCAACTTAAGGGAGTCGGTTCTCTCCTTCTGCTCATGTTGGGTCAGGGGTCAAACTCAGCTTGTGTGGGGCTTGGTGGCAAGCATCTTTACCCTCTGAGCGATCTCTCCAGCCCTGGTCTGTGTGTTCTACGAACAGCTCTAGGCTGTGGTCAGGCTTGACGTTTTCAGGTTCGACAACCAGTCACAGAATTCTGGGAACTCACAACGCCTGCCCATGTGAGCCTCCTCTAGCTGACTGACGCAGCCCAGACATTTGTGTCACTCTGAGCTCAGCCTGCCAAGCTGAAAACAGCCACACCCAGATGAAGTGGACTCAGTCCCTAGGGCAAGGAGGAGCCCTGTTCCCCTGAGTGGAGGAGAGAGGAAGGGGTCCTGAAGGGCCAAAACAGTCCTCCTGGTAAATGCCCAGAGGTGAAAACTGTGACACCGAGAGGTGAAGGACGGTGCCTACAGTCATGGAGGTAAATGGAAAGGCTGTGTGAGCTTAATCTGGGACTTCTTGCAGTTTATCATGAGCTCACTGGTGACCTTTCTCTGCTGGATTTTAAGTCCTCCTGATGCAGCCAACAAAGACTGGCCTGGAGATGCGGGGCCCTTTCCCAACCTCCCGTGGACAAGCAGCCTTCTGAAATGACCCTGTCCCACAAAGGAAAATTACCCTGTCCTCACTCGGAAAGAGACAGCACTCCAGGGGCGGGCAACTGCAGTAGTACACCCAGCACTTGCTCTTTGGGACTCAGGAGGCAATGCCTTATACCAAGGTCAAAGAGCAAAGGTACAGAAGGCCTGGGGCAGGTTCCTGGGGCAGGTGCCTAGAGCAGTACCTGGGACAGGTGCTTGGGGCAGGTTCTTATGGCAGTTCCTGGGGAAGGTGAGGCCAGGGTTGTCTAGGGACTGTGGGAACCTCACAAATTTCTTGCAGGTGCTGAGGCCCCAGGTGAAGCTTGCTGGGAAGTGACTTCCCACAGAAATGCCAATGTCTTCTCTCATAGAATAGGGAGAAGCCAGGAACTGGCATCCTTTCTGGCCCCAGAACTGTGCCCTTTGCTAGTTTACAGACTGTGACGTAGCATTTCCAAGAGTCTGACAAGTGGTAAACTCTCTGAGCATTCCCAGTCCTCTTAATCCTGGGGTGTGCGTGTATGCACGTAAACTCAGGCATTCCAGCCATGTGTGGAGGTCACATGGTGACCCGAGGGCTGGTCTTCACCTTCCACCTTGTTTGAAACGTGATTTCTTTGTTGTCTTTCTGTGTGGATGCCAAGCTAGCTGAGCCAGTCGGTGAGCTGCTGATGTTCAGACTCCACATTGCATATCCTGTAGGAGAGCTAGGGTCACAGAAGTTTGTGCCCTGGGGTCAGCTCCTGCTGGGCTCTGAGGATCTGTACTGGGTCCCCACACCTACATAGCAAATATCTGTACCCACTGATCCTTCTCCCCAACCAGCTTAAGCCTTTAGTTAAATTCTGAGTGTCAGTTTATAGCAGCCATTTGCTCTGCTCCCCAAGTTCATTCCAAACGTGTGACTGTATTAATCTCCCAAGGGTCCCTATAAGCAGGTTCTCTTAATAAGCTGTTCTTTAAAGCCTGTCAGTCAGACTTGAGAGAAGGGAGGAGGAGTCTTTGGGGATCCCTAACTGTACCTCACCCTTTCCCAGGACAGAGATCCGAGGAACGATGAGCCCTCCCTCAATGTCAGAGATGGACTTTGCAGAGAATGGAGAGGCCAGCAGGCTGATTCCACAGAGCAGAGGACTGTGGCTTCTACGTCCTGAGTCTCAGCCTACCCCTGGCACACCTGCGCCCAGCCGGGGTGATGGACATTCATGGGTGAGAGTCTGGCAACTTCCTTGGCCTTGAGGGCAGCTGAGAAGAGCCAAAAACAGCCTCAGAAGCTTCAGACACTGGCAACCAGAGCCCAGCCACCTGCTGCTGGATGGTACCTTCCAATACAGACAGAGAGAAGCTTCCACATAAGGGAAGAGCCAGTGGGAAGGGTTGTGAGCAGACAAGGACATGGAACTCTGGCTAGGGGTGGGACTGTAGCACACACCGCCGTAAAGGGACAGCAGTCACGGCAGCTGGAAGTGGCCACCTGCTCCAAGACCACCGGCAAGCACAGAGCAGGCTTTGTCTTCCCTTCTCTCCAAGACACAGGAGAGAGGAGCTGCAGGGTCTTCCCTCGGATGAGATAGGAGCCTCTGAGCCCAGGGACATCGTGCCTGTCGTACAGGCCAGGTAGCTCTCAATCCTGGCACAGCCTGTTGGTTTCTCTCCCTCAAAATGGCCGACTCGGGGCTGGAGGGTTCTAAATGAGGATGCTTTGCTAGGTACTGTCCAGTAAGCGGTAGCATCCCCAGCCTCCCCGTGGATGCCCGCAGCTCCCACGAGGTGTCACAACCCAAATGTATCCCCATGCTGACAGGTGTCCTGTCAGAAGTGGGACGAGGGGAGGGTGCAGTCAGACAGCTGAGAGCGGTGCTGTAATCACGGTGTGGCGTGCTTGAGCTCCGGGGGCGCGAGGGGCCAAGGAAGCCGCAGCAGCGTGGGGTAGCATTGCCGTGCGGAACTGAAAGGAGTGTGTATAGACGGCAGGCAGAGCAGGCCAAAGCTGGAGGATGAAGGCGGAGAGAAAAGGATTCTCTACCACAACAGCTTAGCAACGGCGGGTGTTTACTTAATAGGTGCACATGCTTATAAATATCTGTGACCCTGTTGTCTTGGGCTAAGCTCTCTGGAAGAGAAGTGGTAAGCAGCGTCTCTGAGGATTTGTTACAGCCAAGGCTAAGAGCAAGCGGCAGCTCAATAAATAACCTTGGCGGCCGTGGAGACTGACAGGAACGGACTGCTGGTAGACACAGGGTTTCAAGGCTATCCTTCCCCCGGTCCACCGCGGGCTCTCCCGCCCACTGCCCGCCCGCAGGCCCTGGCACATGGAGGACCCGTCTCCAAAGCACTTGGCTTCCTTCCCAGATTGGAAGTGTGTGAACACAGAAAAGTCCTCTAAGAAGCGCACAGCCCAAGCTGTCCCTAGGCTCCGCCAGTACTCCGTTCCCTTAGGCCCGAGGCCCACAACACCCACCTTCCCACAGACCAAACCGCAGCTGGGACCACAATGCTCTGAGGGAGCCCCCTGTTGCTGTGACAAGCCACCCAAGAAAATAAATTTATAAAGAGGAATAGTTTATTGTGGCTTCTAGTGTCAGAGCCTCCAATCTGCAGGCATATTGCCATGTTGACTTTGAGCTTACCATCAGGCCAGTTGTCCTAGTCAGGAGCTCATGATAGAGCAAACCTCTCCTCGAGGTATACAAGAAGCCATGAGGGTGAAGCAGCCTGGGGCCCACACACAACCCTCAAGGGCAGGTTCCCAAGGACCCAGTGTCCCCTGCAGGCTCCCAGGTCCAGTTCTTAGTTCCCAACATGCATCTGGGGTAGCAATGGAGACTTTAGGAGGCAAGGCCTTGTTGCAGGAAACAGGTCACCTTTGAAGGTGACCTTTAAAGGTCTTTGAAGGTTACCCAGGATCCTCTCCTTCCTCTCTCCACCTCGCATAATCCCACTGGCATAATGTTCTGCCCAAGCAGTTGGGGTAAAGCAACCGTGGAGCCAGGAACCCAATCAAAATCCCAAATCAACCATTCCTCCTCTTCAGTCCTTGCCAGGAGTCTTGTCACAGTTGACTGGTGCCCTTGGCTTACTCTTACTAGGTCTGGCCTTCTAAGGGCTCCATGCACAGGGGTGGACAGCAAGCCTTCGTACTAGTGACCTAAATCAAGTCAGGCCAGGAGGTGCATGTTGGTCATCCCAACTACCAGGGAGGCTGAGGCAGGAGGATCACTGTTTCAAGATACCTGGGTTACAGAGTGAGTTCAAGGATGCCCTGAGCAACTTAGCAAGACCCTGAGTCGAAGTAGAAAGTAAAGCAGGGGCCGAGAGTGAAGCCCCGTGGAGGAGCACTGGCCAAGGCGGCGTGAGGTTCCGGGTTCCACCCAGCACGACAACAGCTAGAGCCTCACGCCGGCACACAAACACACAGGTGCGCACAAGCCACAGCAGTTCATTTGTTCCCCAGGGGAGCTTTCTTAGAAGCAAGGCCACCGTGTTCTCCACGGACATTCTGTCTCTTCTGTCCGTGCAAAACACAGCCCTCATCTCAGAGGGAAGAAGAGTGAGTGTTCTAAGCTTATGTCTATTCTTATATATTACTCTAAGAACGTGAGTCACTCTGGCCCAAGAATAAGGATTCTGGTTCCCAACTAAAATGTCCCGATGTGGAAGCGGTGCTGTGAACTCTGTGTGGTTGCAGAACAGAAGACCAGATGCACTGGTGGGAACCTGAGGTAGACAGCACAGCAGAGCCGGGATCTTCTGTGGTTGTAGATAGTGTGCTGCTGTCTGAAGCTGTCTGCTCTTAGCTTTGGTTGGAGGAAGCCAGCAGTCTGCTAAGAATGCATTCCAGGGGTTTTACCTGAGGGCTAAAGGGATGTTAGGTCAAACAGTCAGGTGGGCAATGAGTAGTTACTAAGGGGAAGAACCATAACCCAAGATAGTGTGTTCTGGATCTGCAACACTCCAACTCTCCACATGGGGTGTTCTGATGAGTCCGCCTTGTAGTTCTTCAACACAGTTGTGGCTTTTGTTCCTGAGAACTTCCTTTTGTATTTCTCAGTACTCAGAGCTATTTACTTCTCCCACTACGTCTTGTGACAATAATTTCCTCTGAATGCTGTGACTATGTGCACAGGCTGTTGCTTGGACCGGGGAATTCAGAGCCAGCGGATTCTCAGTGCAGTGTGTGTGCACGGTGGTTAGCTTGTTCTTGTCTCCTATAGCATAAGAGAGAACAAAGTTGTCACATCAACTGGTTCTGCAATGAGAAAGACATATCCAATCACACTGAGACTTGGTGTCCCGAGCAGGAAGACGGATTATTGCAGACATTAAGGAATGTGTGTGGGGAGCTGCTGGAGAGGGAGCTAGGAGTTGGGTTTCCCTGATCCGGGGCTGTCTTGTTGTGGAATCAGGGCAAACAAGAGCGGATGAATACTCTGTGAACCTACCCCTATTATTTTTCTGTATTGCCAATTTAGTCGGGAAGCAGGAGAGATAGTTAACAATGGCCTCTTTACAGAACGGGAGGGCGAGCGCTGATAACGCCAGAATAGATTATTAAGAACGTATTGAATTATCTGCGGATGGGAGCTAGCCCATGAATAATTCACACTTCTGAGTCAGGTGAGGCCCTTCCTGGGCCCGCAGGGCTGGGCTGCAGGCTGGGCTGTGGGTGAGGAGGGTGTGTGGAAGACGGCTTACCTCAGCTTTGCAGGAGGCAGGTGCTTCGTAGGAACCTGCCACGTCTGGGCGTCAGCGACGTCTGCTTCCCGATGGAACGCGGTGGGTTTCTGCATCGCTCTGGACAGTAATCAGTAATGAAGTCATTAAATGCAGGAGGGGTGGGGAGAGCTGTCTGCCAGCCTCCTCCATTACGTTCAGGGACGTTGGCACATCTCTAATTAAGATCCGGAGGCTTGGTTTCCGATTGACGGAGCACTCCATTCCCACGACACACAGTCAAGAGTGCTCGAGGGCAGAGCTAATGCAGTGAGCAGGGTAATGGCTTGTGTAATTCCAATAAGGATTTCTGGTCACACTCGATGCTGGAGGTTAACCGGTGCTACCCAGAGAAGGAGCCCGTGTCTGGATGTGCTGCCCGCCTGTCGCTCGCTGCTGCACCGACGATGAGCCAGGCTGGAAACACAGCCGAGGACTCTGCCTACAGTCTTCTGGGCCACCCTAGGAAGCCGGAACTTGGACTTCCTCTTGTTAAACTAATGTATCAGCATTTCCCTTTAAGCTCGGGGGACCCGCAACAGCACATGGCCCCGACTAGATTCACCCTAGGGGAAAGCAAATAGACTGATCGTGTTTAGAAAAAAAATGGACAGCCAAGTAATTCTCTGGGGAAATTACGTTGTTTTATTTTTCATTCATTTAGAACCTTGGAGAAAACATTTTGACATTTGCTGATTGTCGCAGTGTTCCCTGAGGGCCAAAGCCTGCATGCATTAATTTTATATTCTTATCTGAGAAACCCACATCTGATAAACGAGTTGGGGTGGGCGAGGGAGAAGACCTGCAGTGCCTGGGCTCTTGTAGCTTCCAGGGTTCCTTTGATTTAGAAGACAAGGAATACAGAATTTCCCAGAGTAGACTAGAAAGAGAAGCTGGAAGCAGGAGAGGCTGGGCTGGGATCCCCTCAAGAATGGCCATGGTTGCAGGCGACCAAGCACCCACTAGGGGTCGCTCTTCAATCTTGCCTCCATAGTGAACCAACAGGCTTGCCACTCATCTGCAGCATGGCAGGCCCCTGCCCACTGAGTAGCCATGGCTTCACTAAGACTTCCCCTGTCTGCCTTATTTCAGAGGGACTATCTGTGGAACCAAAAAGCCCGCTGGGATTTATAACTTGTCCTTCCACATGGCCTCTGGCGATGGCTAAATGGGAAGTCATTTGCTGGAGTTAAATGATAGTCTCCAGTGTTGACACTGGAGCTGGTAGCTGGACCTCGGAATCTGTGGACATTCTAGTAAAACTCTCACCTGACCTGGAGACACAGTGAGGCCAAGCAGCCTTAAAAATCTCTGGAACGCCGTATCCTAGACTTCCAATACTCATTGCCTGAATTGGAGGGCATTGCTGTGAGCCATGAATTTTTTTAAAACATATATTTCTTAAAATTTAGTTTGTAACAGGCATTCTATATTGCTGAAACCCTGAAAAATATTGCCTGCTTGGAAAAAAATATGTACAAATATATACATATAAATTCTGAATTATATATATTTACATATATTCTAAATTATCTATTTATGTATATTTGGAATTATATATAAATTCTGAATTACATATATTTATATATACTTGGAATTATAATATATAAATTCCAAATTATATATTTTATATATTCCAAAATATATTACATATGCATACATACAATATGTAACATATAATATACATATATATTTTATATATAGGTTATAAGAAAAAATAACATTGAAAACTAGAAATATTTTTTATGGGTTAGGGCAGCTCGCTAAGAGCTTTGATAGTTCTAAATAATTGAAGCTGTAAAGAAAATTCAAGGGTAAGAGCCTCCCCACACCCTGCCCTGCACCCCTAGAGGCTCCATGAAGTTTCACCGAGGCTTTGTGGGTGAAGCTATAAAAGCTGCACTTCTGTCACATGAAAAGAAGTAACTTTAATAAGTAATTTTAAATTTTAATAAAGGCACCAAGGACGCAAGCAATAAAACAGGGGAAGGAAAACGTGATAAAATTATCCCAGTGAACATGGCCGCTGCGGGCCGACTCTAAAACCCACAGGGACGGCAGGCAGACGGTGCGCAGCCCCCGTCAGCGAGAGCTCGTGGCAGCGCTGCAGTGACCGTGCATCTGGCGGTTCTGGCAGACTCAAAGGGGTTGTGGGTGGGGCAGGCGCCAGGGATCCCTCCCCCAGCAGTGAGAGTGAGCCAGTCCTTCTCAGGAAGCAGAGATGCCCGGTGCTGGTAGAAACGACACCTACGGGCCCTGGGAAGGAGGGAAATGGCCAGGTGCCCCACAGTCCTCTTCTCCTCATGGCCTGCTGACCTGACAAGGCCAGGGAAGAAGCTCAGAGCCAGGCTTTGGTTCCTGTCCCAGCTTTTTAGCTCAAGCAACCACGAGTAATTTTGTGAGCGCTTTCACACTTGACTTGCAGCCACCCCCCTCCCCCAGTCTCAGGGCCCACCTGCATGGACAGCATGCTGCCTGTGCTGTCACGAGGAGACAGCAGGGCAGGGGCTCTGTCCAGAGCCTGCTGCCTGCCGCCCAGGTGCAGACTTCCCAGGGCCTTACTCTGGATAGGACCAGGACCTCACCATTTCACAGCTCTGAGCTAGAGGGGCTGCTGCTGTTTCCTGCTGAGAACCAAGGGCCTGAAGACAGAGGACAGGAGAGAGGGAATGAGGAATACCCAGAGAGTCCCAGAGAGGCGGAAGGAAACAGAGAGAAAAGCTGAGACTGAGGGGAAACAGAGAGGGAGGCCAGGCTGGACAGAGAGGGGAGAGAGATTCAGAGACAAGGGAGATGCAGAAAGAGACTGAGAGAGAGAGGGAGAAAGGGGGGGAGAGGGATAGAGGGAGAGAGGGAGTGGGAGGCAGAGTGGAGAGGCAAAGAGCAGAGAGTAATCAAAATGGTCCCAGACTTTGCCTCTCCAGCCTCACTTTGAGCCCTTCCTAGAGCAAATCCTTAAGGAAATATGTGGCTTGACTTGTGCCTGGAGACTCGGATCTGCTGCCTGGGCAGCCACTAGCCATTCACTTCACTCTGTGCCACCCCCTCTTCTGACAGCCCACAAGTCCACACCCCACACAGGGGCAGGACAGCGACACACGATGCCGGAGTGTGTGCAGCTCCCAAGTCAACCCTCGGCTGTGAGGAGGCAGGACCTGCACGGAGAGTCAGGTGAGCACACACTAGGGGAGAGATGCACACACGCTGGGCTCCCTGTGCTGCTGCAGGAAGTTTGCACGTGTTCTTCATCCAGAGCCCCCATGGCTTCAGGGGGATGTTGAGGTTGAGGACGTTCTTGGGTTCCTCGTCTGTGACAGGAAGGACAATATTATCTCTTAGGGATGGAACACAGAAGCGTGGCCTTGGTTTCCACACTGTTACGTGTCGACAGGACTCGCCGGGTCAGGAAATCAACTCCTCCCAACAGCAGTGTTGCCAGCTCATCTGAAGGCTGCTGCAGATGTCTGAAGGATCAGGCTGTCGCCCCACAGAGCACTCAGGGTGCTTCACAGCACAGCCGAGTGGACCCTCTGGGATCACTTTAATTGTAACCACACCCAAGGCCTTTCCACTGTGCTGCGTGACCCTCTCTGGTCAGGAACGTCGCGTGAACATGTCGACATGGTTGGGCATGAACAGCTGTGCCCACTGCGAGCATCCCACACACCTGGCAGGCTGAATTCATATAAGGAATCCCACACTAGGCACATGCCCATCTGCTGGGTGCAGCGGCATCGGGGGATCACTCGGGATCACCTGGGATCACTCAGGATCACTGGGATCACCTGGGATCACTCGGGATCACCCTGGATCACTAGGGATCACCTGGCTACTTGATGGCTTCTCCTATGAAAGGAGTCTGAGGCTGCGAGTGGAACTGGGGGCAGTCCTGGAAGACTTTCTGGAGGTGGTGCTTTGGGTACCTCCCCTCATCTCCAAGGCAGCATCTACGGAGCCCTCCCTCAGCCTCATTTCCTCATCCAGTTTCCTGGATGCAGACTCCAATGTGCTCTGTTTTGACTGGCCCATGTCTGCGGTTATTTTTGAGGAGGGATGGACAGTGGAGTCCCTCTTGGTGTGTCCTGGGAGACTAGCACTCCTAGGGACAGATTCCTCCTGCCACAGGAGCCCCCAGCTCTCCCTCCCCACAGCTGGACACAGCTCTGAGAGGTGTTCTCTCTACCTGTGCCACCGCCCCCTCCAGTACTGGGCTCCTCACGCTCGGATCACCAACCCGCCCCACGTGAGGTTTCCTCTCTGACTCCAGGCTGCAGTGAGAGTCCCCACAAGGACAGTGGATAGGCCAATATTTTCCTTTCTCCGTGTTGGAAAGGGCTCGGGTTTGAGGGCCAACACGGAGAAAGGAAAATATTGGCTTTACACATTAGGAGGCAGGTTATTAAAGTTTTAAAGGCTAATATATAGCGGCTAGTCACTTACGCCCGGTCAGCACTCTCGGAGATGACTTGGGTTAATCTACTCGGGAGCACCTCTCCAGGTCGCTTGAGAGCTCCCCACTGTGGATCAGAGGCACTGCTGCTGTCTGCCGAGGGGCACCGCCGAGGACGCCCCCTGGTTGTCACTGCCCTGCTCCACCTTGTATGTCTGAGTAGCCTCTTGCTACAGAACCTCTGTGGGGTTCTAGTTTGCACCAGCACAGGGCATCCCTTCCCTCTGCAGCTATATGCTACTGGACACAAACTTCCTCCTCAATCTCCTTCAATTCAAGACATAGAGACCAGAAGGCCACGAAACGTTTCTCAGACTGGGCACCTGGTTTGATGAGCGCAGGCAGAACCCTGTATCTCCTGTCGCTCTCTAATATACAGTTTCCTTGGGCACAGTGTCACAGGGTCTGTGGGTCAGCCCCTGCCACGCCTGCCCACCTCCTAATGGAAGTGCTCCACAGGTCCTCCCCTCCTGCCCCTGGATAGTGGCTTCCCTAAGGGAAGGTCTCTGGGCAGCCATCCTCTCCCTGCATCCTGTCCTTGTTCAGCTCACAAAACAGAGGAATAAGGACCCTCTGTGGCCTCACATAGAAAGAACTGGGTAAACTGCAAGGGAAGAATCTTCCTTACAGCGCTGCACATTCAAAATTCGTTTGGGAGGAACTCGCCGAGTGTCAGTTCCAGAAAAGTCAGCAGTGGACAGGGTGTGGATTAGGGTGGTGTGGACAAAAGCAAAGAAGGAGTTATCGTAAGGCCGAGCCCAAGTCTGAGAGCTGCAGTGGACTCTCCGGGCCGAGGAGCCTCACAGAGCACAGGAGAGACCTTGAACCTGACCGAGCAGGAGAGCCGGGCTGGGGCCTGACCGAGCTGGAGAGCCGGGCTGGGGCTGCTACTGACCTCCAGTTGACTGGTTTCTGAGTGTGTGCATACGTGTGCTTCTGTACGTGTCCTGTTCTAGACCCCAGGAAGTCCTGGTTAGAGTATAATTTAAACCTCATTCTTTAAAAATGATTGGCTTTGAAATTAGTTTCAATAATATAACAGAGATTGCCAGAATAATACAAAAATCTCCAACCTACTTTTTTACCAAGATTTGCTGATGTTCAATATTTTGCCAAATTTTAAGTGTGTGCGTGTACGTGTGTGTGGAGAGTCTGCTGCTGGACGAAACCATTGATGACTTCCCCCCCCCCCACCCCGCCCAGCAACCTCCGTAGCACCCTCTGGCACTATGCAAGCTAGCTACCCCGGAGAGCCATCTGATCACTTACAGATCGGCTCCTCTCTGTCCTGCAGCCAACATGCTCTTCACAAAGAAGTCTCCCTGCATGGCTGAGGTCCTTCCACAGCAAGTGGCCATGTTCCCTTAGCCTCTTTCAGCCTAAAACGATCACTTGACTTCCAAGTTTATTATTTCATATCTGCTACCAGTTTGGGGGAACCCTCTGGTGGATAGATACCGTCCCTCCCCACCAGTGGTCTCTACCCACACCCAGTATGACATAATGAGTCTCAGGGTAGCCCCAGGAATTCCTGGGTGCCTTCAGCCTTGAGAGCTGCATGGTGCAGCCCTGGTAGACTGTGGTGGCATGGGGGGGGGTGTCCCACAGGGGTTCTCCAGTGTGTCTGCCCCAACTCTGACCTTCAGGCAGGATCAGAGCACAATGGTGCCAGGAAGGGCTCCATCAGCTTCTCCTCTCTCCTCTTGGCTGTCCCAGGCAGGAAATGCTTAACAATTCCTGATAAAGTTCCTGTCCAAAGACCCTGTTACGTTCTCTCCATTTTTGTCAGCGGAAGTTTGCACTACTGAGCCAAGCCCCAAATTCTGGAAGTGTCAGAATCCACGCAGAAGGGAGGGGTCCCAGGACAAAGGAGGGGACCACAGTCCCTGGACAACACCACACTCATCTGCAGCCCCCCCCAGGACAAAGGGGGCCCACAGTCCCTGGACAAGCACCACACACATCTGCAGCCCCACCCCGATTGCTCAGGAGCGTTCCTGGAGGCCCCTGGTTAGATCGGCGAGGGACACGGCCTCAACCTGTGGTGATGGAGGCTCCATGGACCCTTCCCATTCCCCAGGCGCCTCGAAAAACACAAAAGCCAGCTGGCTGTGGAAGTGACTTAATGATCATGTCCTGCCTGTCTCTGTTGCTTATTCTCTGCTGTTCACAGCAATCATAAAATTCCATGTAGAATTTCAAGTGTAGGGCAGAGTCCTAACCACAGCCCCCCAAATCCCCCCCCAGCTCTTCACCCCCACACACACCGGGAAACAGCTTCTCACCGATGGGTGGCAGCTACGTGGTATGTGGTCAAGGATGTGGCAGGTGACAGAGTCCATTCAGCTGACCCAGGTATACCAGCAGGAGGCAAACTCCCCTGCAGGCTGGCCTCAGCAGAGACACCAAGTTCCAAGAACTCTCTGGAAGGACAGAGGTACTCACATGTGAGAATTCTCAGAGGTCCTCGGGCAGAAGGAGGTGATAGTCCCAGTGAGTGTCAGAAGCTGACAAGGATGTCCTCGAAGCCACCCACCCCGGGGAGAGGCTCAGAAGGCAGGGTCTCCAAAGACCCTTCTGCTCCCTAAGTGCACACCATCTCCTCTGACTGCGTCTGGTGGCTCGAAGCTACAGGATGTATGGTGACTAGCACCTCGTGCGTTATTAACAACATTGGTAATGGAAGATAAAAACAAGAGTTAAAACTCATGGAGCAGCCTTGAATTCTTATTGTAACAGTGAGTTTAAAATGTTGTTTTGTTAATAAACCAATACGTAAGGAATGATTTCATTGTCACATGTGTTGATCTGGGATGGATTGAGGGCAAACATCAACCCTGGATATTCAGAGCACTGGTGGGGGCAGATGACGATCTTAAACATCTCCCGCCCTGCCAGGAGGCTGCAGCTAACCCTGATGGAACAGCCAAAGTCGAGGGGTTAACAGCTGGTCAAACCAGGCGCTGTGGTTTGGATGTGGAATGACCCCGCAGGTTCGTGTGCTTGAAGACTCTGTCCCCAGGTGGTGTGCTGGCACCGTCTCAAGAGACTGTGGAAACTTTAGGGCAGTGGTTCTCGAACTTCCTAATGCTCTGACCCTTTAATACGGTTCCTATGTGGTTCCCGACCATAAGATTATTTTGTTGCTACCTCAGAGCTGTAATTTTGCTAATGCTACGAATCATAATGTAAGTATCTGATATGCAGATGGTCTTAGGTGACCTCCGTGAATGGGCTCTTAGACCCCCAAAGGGGATGCGACCCACAGGTTGAGAACTTTTGCATTGGGCAATTGAGCCTAACAAGAGAAAGTGGGTCATTGGAGGTTGGCCTTGACGTTTTTAGACTGGTCCCACTTCCTGTCTAGCCTCTGCTTCCTGCCTGTCAATGCAATATGGAAGGCTACCTCACTCTCAGGCTGCTGACGTCCCCACCATGGTGGACGGTAAGCCAAAACAGACCCTTCCTGCCTTAGTTCACCTCTGAGATGGAGAACGGAGAATGCCAGCTTGGGTCAGAGTTCAGGCGCCCGATGGCGGAGGGGAACGGTGTAGACAAGAACTAACTGCTGCAGCAGACCGAGGGATTCCCCCGACAGCATCCTAGAGTGCTCCTCCAGCCTTGCCAGTCGAGGCTTCCGGGTCCTGCTGATTCAGTTCTTCCTGAGGAGATGTGGATAAACGTCTCTGTAACCCAGATCCGACACAATGACAGAGTAGAGGAAGGACCCCACCAGAGTCTGCTTTGGGGAACCAGAACACAGGTGCATGACCTCAAAGCTGCGCCCAGAGAAGTCCCACACCACCATGGACGACAACCTCTAAGAGCTGCATCATGGAGTCACCCTCTCAGTCAGTTAACTCTGTCCTGACGTTCTAAGTCACCGCAACACCAGCTGAGCTGGTGAGAGGCGAGGAGAAATAGCACAAGGAAATTTGGGCAGCTCCAGTGGCCCTCTCCTCCCTTCCTGTTTGGGAGTATCAATAAATAGCTCCGTTACTATTGCCATTACCGTAGACCTAGCTACCACTCCTCTGCTCTGTTTAATTAGTTGCCATGGCTACAGGAACAAGGTAGTCTCTATTCCACGGTGGCAATGATGAGAACACATTTCCCTGAGTTTTTGGCGGGGACATATTATGAGACCCCACATAGTGGGGTGGCCTGCATGTGGGGGTGGCCTCTAGAAGTTAGAACCAGAGCTCCCAGAGCCCTAAGCTGTAGCTGCCCCAAATGGAGGGATCAGAGCAGACAGAAGAGTTTGCATGTGAAATGTAAATCAACACAGAAGAGAAATCACGTGCCCAGCCACTGGAGAAGGGGGACATGCTCACTCAGCGTCACCAAGGTTAACCTGTGCAACAGGAAGGCATCCGTGTCTCCATGCCAGGCTCGTGGCTTTCCGCATGACAGGAGCCGCTGCCGTGGGTCGGTTGCTGCTGTTTTAAATATCACACAGTAGGTGCATTTGGGAGTGGGACTTTAAAGCATTACATTTGGGGTCTCCTCCCCTCCGAGGCCTTTTCCTTTTGAGCAAAGCAAGGCACGGCCTTGCATATTGCCTTCTAATGAAATTTCAGTGTTTTGGGGGATATTTTCAGCAGGCTAAAGTTTTATTGAGATGAACATGTAAAGTCTCTCAAAAGACTTCAAAACTGAATTAGCTTGCAATACAGATTCAAGCTATATTTCTTTTTGACCCAGTTTATCTCTTTAAAAAGAAAAAAAAAATCAAAGGAGTTCCCCCTCTCTCTTTGTTCTCTGTTCTTTTTTATATTCAAACAATTTCTGGCACCTCGTGTCCCGCACAGTGGGCTTGGAGCTAACCGTGTTCGGTGAGCAAGGCAGCCCTGGGCGGCGGCGTGGACTATCACTCCTGTCTCACCAGGTTTCTCTTTCTTTTGATTTATCTTGATTGACATGTAATTGTACGTATTTGTGGGGCAATGTGATGTTTAGATTCCCGTGTGCATTGTGTAAAATCGTCGTAATCAGCACACTACAAACACTCACCATCCCTTCGTGATGTAAACATTCCTAACCATTGTCTATGGGGTAATAAGAAAACATGACAATAGCAAAGTCACCACTGAAGCATGAACTTGTCCTACAGAGGACCTGGGCTGCGTGCCCAGCAACCACATGGTGGCTTAAAGCCAAGCAGAACTCTGTTCTGGAGGACCCAGCACCCTCTTTTGGCCTCCATGGGTACCAGGCATACACACATACTCATACATATAAAATAAAAATAAGTAAGTCTTTAAAAAATCAAATAGAAAAGACAACCCCCTGATGCGGTGACACCATTGATAAGCCTGGAGGACGCTGTCATGTGACGTCATGCGGGAGCAGAAAGATGAAAGTCCATCCTCTCACCCATTGGTGTCCACAGGTGTCAACCTCACACAGGTTCAGAGAAGAAGTGGTGGCCAGGGGGACGAGGTAGGGGACACAAGGGGCTGGAGCCCACACTCAGGAGGATGAACACAGGTGTCTCTCTCACATGGGGTCCCTCCTGCTCTAAAGCCTCGGTGAGACCCAGCAGGTCCACTTGGACAATGAGTTGCAGCGGGCTACATGCACCACCACCTTAATTTGGTGCAAGCTGGTGTCTGCTTCTACATTATTTTTCTAATTCTAGTCTGATGGCTGCCATGAACTTGGTGAGATAAGTCTAATGTTGCTACCACATGCCTCTGGAGGTCAGAAGGCCAGCCTGTGTTTCACTGGTGGAATCTGGACCCCGAGCCTTCCTGGAGGCTCTGTGAGGGTTGCTTTTCCTGAGCACTCAAACTGGTAGAACAGAGTTCTTTCTCACGCAGGATGGTGGACCCTTTGTCTTCCTGGATGGGAGGATGCAAGGCCCTTCCCCAGCCAGAGAGGCATCTGCCATGCTTGGCTTGCAGCTCTGTCCTCCATCTCCAGACCTAGCAATGGGAAGTCAAGGATCTGCTGCATCTGACTCTTCCTTACAGCTTGTGTCTCAGCTCTCAGCTCGTGTCCTGACCTTTCCTTTTGCAGAGGTCAGGACATGTATCCATGGGAGGGTGGCCTCCCATCCCAAAGCCCCTGATCTGATCACATCTGAAAAGCCTCTTTAGTCTTAAAGATAATGAAGTCAATGGTCTAAGAATTGAAATGGACACTGTCGGGAGCCATTGTCCTGCCCACCATGGGCTTGCCCAGGGAACTTCTGCAGTTCTTTATCGGTTCCTCGATGTGCCAGGTGCAGGGATTCTTGCTTGCTGGCTCTTCCTGCATGCCTCTTTGGAGCAATGTTTCTTGTCAACTGGATGGTACACAAATTTTCATGGAGATAGAGGGGAAGGTGAAACAGTGATGGGAGCATGGGTGGGAAACAGAAGGGAGGACTGGGACAGACAGACACACTTGAGAGGGAGGGAGGGAGAGAGAGAGAGGGAAGAGAGAGCAGCATCCTACGGTCCTACATGATAACCACAGCTGATTATGGGGTAATGATATTCAGGCTGAGACAACCCAAGGCTTAGTGATCTTTTATACAAGAAGAGAGAGTAACAGTTAGCCATGCATCATCCACTCTCCAGAATGTAAACATGCTGCTGTGAGCAGACTCGCCCTGGGAGCCCAGTTCCTGAAGGTTGGACCTCTCCTGCCATCGCCAACCCTCAGCCCAAGACTATGACACTCAAGCTAAAGCCAAAGCCACAGAAAAAAATGCAACCAGACGTGTACAGAGACTTCCACAGAGAGAAATGTCTGCTGGAGGAGTAGTGAGGACCAGTCTTTTATAGAGACGTTCCAATGAGCAAAACAAAAGCATCCTCAGAGGGGGTGTCCAGGGACACAGAGAGGAAGGTGCGTTTAGTAAATGAAGGCCAATGACCAAAAGGAATTCCCTCATAGGGGCAAGGATATAACTCTGTGTGTGTGTGCATGTGTGTGTATGTGCATGTGTGTGCGCATGTGTGTGTATATGTGTGCATGTGTGTATGTGCATGTGTGTGTGCATGTGCATTTGCATGTTTATATATGTTTGTGTGTGTGCATGTGTGTGTGCATGTGCATGTATGTTTGCATGTGTATGTGCATGTGTGTTTGCATATTTATATGTGTTTGTGTGTATATGTGCGCATGTGTGTGTATGTGTGTGTATGTGTGTATGTGTATTCACACATTCTTATACAATAGCACAAAGACAAAAAGTCATTTTTAAAACTCTTTGGATTACCATTCATTGGTCTGGCCTTGTTTTCAAAAGCCTTCAAAAGCTTCAATGTGTGTTAAACTGAGATTATTACTTCTCTAGAAATATTAGTAACAAAAAGTAATATTTCATGGTTCAATATGCCCATTTCCTCAAAAAGGGCAAAGTTTCTCTCCAGGTTTATTGCATGCAGTCAGAGTTAAAAATTAATTTGCCCCAAACTCACCTCATATTCAATATTAACTTCCAAGATGGCTTTCAGTTTCAGAAAGCTGAGTGGTGTCGTGGTTAAGCAGTGTGGCTGTGTTTGTCTGGAGCCAAGTGGCTCCCCCAGAGTCTCACGGCCAAAGTGTTCACCTGTCACACTGGGCTTGAGACTGGGAGTGAGAACCGCTGGCCAGGGCTCTTCCTCCCACTCGAGAGCTTTTCTGAGGGACTTACTTCTTTGGAATACTTGCAGCCACCCTGAACAGCTGCTCACTGTCGACTCATCTTGGTCCTAAGAGAAACTTCGGATCCTCAGACACGGTACTGGGTTGTGTTCCTGCTGCCTCCCTTCCACAGACCCAGGCCTCCTTCAGCAACTCAGACACCGCAAGCCGGTGGGCAGGAGCAGGGCAGGCCAGTCTGCAGACGCGTTCCTCATCACTCTGGGCCCGGGAGGCTCCTGGACTGTGGAATGAAGGGTATTTTCATCGGTGCCCAGCCAGACTGATGGCCTCCATTCCTTGCAGGGTCAGGGCGGCTCCTGGGGTTGCTGTCTCTGCCCCCAGGAGGCCTACCTGTCCACTCCAGCTTTCTGGCTTCACTAAGCAGCCAACTTACACATCACAGAAAGTCCTCTTTGCGCCGGGGCTGTGCCATGTGTTTCACGAGTGGACCTGTCCGCTTCCTGAATTCCAGTGCACTGTTTAGAGATGTGCTGAGGAAGCAACAGTCCTTTTGTAAGGCAGGTGAACCAGAGTCTCTGTGTGCTGTCCCTCCGGTGCCAGGCCCTTCCACGGTGACTCTGGAGAAGGAGAAAGGAAGCCGCTATTCTGTGTTCGCCACTCACCACTGTAGTCGCTGTGGAGCTCCTGGATTTGCTCTGAGCCTCCTCTCTGTTCTTCTGTTGCATTCTCTCGTCCAGAGGGCACATGGCACCCACTCAGCCTTTCCCGTCCCAGAGCCTCCCGCACCCTGGGCACCACAGGCACCCACTGCTTCCTCCCTCCGTGTTCCTCCCACCGAGGCAGCCACCACCACAGGCAGGGGAGATCTCACCCTGCCTGTCACTGCACATACTGTGGCTCCATGCTCTGCTTTACCTCAAAGCCCAGCTCTGTGGCTCCAGTCTTACGCTAAACCTCAAGCCCACTGCTCCCTCTCTCTCCTTCATCCAGAGTGAGCCCCTCACCCTCCCCACCTCATGTAACCATGCACAGATCGCTTCCCACCTTCTGCCTCTCATTGTGGGCTATTTAGTCAATTGGACTGAATGGAGGTTTCAAGTTTCAAACTAGCAGAATCTGAGCCCAGTTGCTGTGTAGACATCTTATACACCACACAGGCCTCCATATAAATGGTCCTTGGAGACATTAACAGTGAGGATCCTGGAGTCACGTGGTCATTGTGTGACACAGAGAGAGTCGGGTCACCTCCTCATGAGGTGACCTGTTAAACAGGACCACAGTAGGACCTATTTCACAGGCTGCTTCAAGGACTAAGTAATGTGGTCCTTTAGAGAGCCTGGTACATGGTGAGTACCACCATCACAACCCTCACTCTCATCAAAATCACCATCACCACAGCCACCATCACTGTCCCCACCACCGCCATCATCACCATAATCATTATACCCACCACCATTACCATATCACCATCACCACTTCCACCATCAGCATCCCATCATCATCTATCACAACTATCACCATTACCATCATTGCCATTCTCTCCACCAGCATCACTGTCACCATCACCATCATCACCACCATCACCATCATCATCACCATCACCACCATCACCATCACCATCATCACCATCACCATCATCATCATCACCACCATCATCATCATCATCATCACCATCACCATCACCATTATAATCATCACCATCATCATCACCATCATCACCATCACCATCACCATCATCACCACCATCACCATCATCATCATCACCATCACCATCATCACCACCATCACCATCATCATCATCATCATCATCATCACCACCATCACCATCATCATCATCATCATCATCACCATCATCATCATCATCATCACCATCATCATCATCATCATCACCACCATCATCACCATCATCACCATCATCACCATCATCACCATCATCACCATCATCATCATCACCATCATCACCATCATCATCATCACCATCACCGCTATCACGTTCCTCACCTTCGCTACCATCATCCTCACCATCAACATGACAACCATTGTCCCCCACAGCCTCCCACAGTATGGATGTTGGCTTAGTGCTCTCAGATCTGGGCTCCCACAGTGATCTTGGGCACATCTGTAGCAGTAACAAGCAGCTGCAGTTCACAGGGTTTTGCCCTTACCTGCGTCAGCCACTGTTCTGTGAGTCTGACATACACAGGCTGAGGTGTTGCCTCCACAGGCGGCAGAGAGTTAGAGAGACCTGTGTTCCAGTCAGACCGAAAGGCTACTTTCATGATATTACCAGCTTCTCTGGTAGGCTTCTGTGTGGTGCTCTCTGTGGGCTGGAATGGAGTCTGGTCAGAGCCCTGGTCATAAAATGGCATCCTTCCAGCAGGGTAGCCAATAAGCCACATTCTGACTTGGGAAAGGCAATTCACCAGAGAACAACAGGTGTAGATTGCTGTTGAGGCAGTGCAGTAAGTAACCCCAAACTGAAAGTGCACAGCTAAGAGCAACCCTGAAGGAAAACTCACTCAGGGTCTCTCACGAGACCGTGGCCACATGATACTGTGCTGTCCCTGGAGTCAGACTAATGACTGCTTCCCTTAGGAGCCACACAGCTACTTTGGAGACCCACAAAGATGGGGATCCTCAGAAACCTCTGTACCCATGTGTCTCTCCTCTTCTGGCCTCCAGCCTTGTGAGCTCAGGCAGGCAGATGCTAAAATGGCCACTCCATGCTCCAGAGGGGCGTGTTCAGGGAGAGGCAGCAACTGTCCAATCAGGTAACAGAGCCTCCCATCACAGCATCACAGCCTCCCTTACAACCCATCCTACCCACCAATGACACCACTACAGACTACTCAGAGTCTGGAGAACAGAACCTCCAATC